>BGPR01027480.1:0-20701 GCA_013235015.1 Araneus ventricosus
TCACTTCGTTCAGTTCCCCTTCTTATCAACTTGCCTGATTTGTCCTGTATGAAAGAGTTACAGCTTGCCTGATGTCGCGTAAGGTGCAACTTGCCACAAATTTGTCTCACACGACAAAGAGTGCAACTTTGATTGTCGCGAATAAGGTGAAAGCTACCTGATGACTTGCAACTGGATTAACGAAAGCTCAAGTCCACCATGAAACCGAACTTTTACAATAACTTACCAGTATATTATTTGCAAATTATAGCAAAAGTAGAGACAAACACCGGGATGAACTCATGACCTCCCGGTTCCAAGCGGAGACAGCCTTAAACCATCAACCAATTGAACTCTGAGGAGGAGAAGATAGATTCCTTCTAATACATGTTCAATTCGATTCATTGTGATTTATTTTCTCATTTTTCTGGTTCATTAATTTTTTGAGTTGAGAATATGATTTGAAGTCAAAGAAGCGATTTTACTAATAACTTTACATTTTTACTATTACAATAAATTATGAAATTAGAGTTCAAAGTAATTACTTTAAAATGGGACAAAATGTCTAGTTATTATTGTTCAACATTGCAATATTTTAGATTTAATTTTGTTTTATAAACGTTAAAAATTTCAACATTAAAGAAAAAATATAGTTTTTTGCTTTAAAGTAGAGTGATATATTTTGTAAAAAAGATGGAAAATATTTAAAAAATTTTTTATATAAAAATTCTTTTTTTTCTATTATCGTGATTTATTGAATTATAAAAAAAATTATGGTCTGGAGATGTAAAAGTAATTGTTTTTTCAAACAGAGACAAACATCTCTCTATTGTACTTCTATCTTTTGAAGAGCTTGTTTTACACCATTACAGCAATTTGTAGATTTGCAAGGAGGTACTATTTGATACATCAAACTTACTACAAGTTCGATTCAGTTAAACAGTCAAATTTTTGCCGCGAAACAAATTAAAATGTTGCCTGTGCTATCTGGGAGTTCTGGTATCCCAGTTTGGGTTGGGAGACGTCACTTTTCCGTTGTTAGTACTTGAAGAGCGGCGTCTCCCAAACCTAAAGCAAATAATTAAGTTACACCAGAGTAGATTTGAAAAGGGGTTTGGGATTTTCCAGCCACAAGGCTATTTATTATCCCCTATTCATTTCCAAGAGTTCTTTTCAATCCAATCAAAAGAAAGAAAATTGCCCTCAAGATTGGTCTGGAACTGTGCCGATCTGAGTTCGGACAAGACAAAAGAAAAGGCGCCCTCTGAAATGCAATTCTTTTCCGGAGGGGTTTAGTAGAAGGTATGTTTGAGACATTATGCTGGCTGTAAACCCCTTTGTCTCCAGATTGAAAAAAAAATTTGAGAACTAAGTCCAGATTGTGGACTACACACAGAGTCATCCTCGCCCACTCTCAGCCTTTTCAGGAAATACATGGTCCAACATTTAAATGTGAAAAAAGCAAGCAAAGAGAAAGCCGATCCATAAACATTTTCTAGTTAAATTCTTTCAGTGTTTTCTAAGAACTGTAGAATGTATTCTTCAGAGTGTATAACTACATTCTCGTTATCATTTCTACAAAAAATACGCAACGACATCATTGCAGAGAAATATTTGCAACTTATTTAAGAAAATCAAGTTTTTGCAGCCAAACGTATTCTTGAGAGAAAATAATACTTATTAAGACATGTGCTCTTTGTCGGCCCTTGGCTTATACCAAAGAATTAGAACAATATTTATCTAAGATAATCACTCTGCCGGATCATATCGATACAATCAAAGGTTTCAAACGGATATACGAGTTCTATAATATCGGGTCTATTCTGGTACCCCCGGTGGGGTTGGGAGACGTCACTTTTTCCGCACGTTAACAACGGGAAAAGTGCCATCTCCCAACCCAACCGGGGGTACCAGAATAGACCCGTGATACTAAGTTTGGCAATAAGATTCAATAACCGCTATGCTATCAGGAGATCCTAGTTAATAAGCCAGCTTATTTTGAGTATTACAGTCGCACAAGAGCTTCAAAAAGTTTATTAGCAAGACGGGGTTAATTCCATAGACACAAATATCCACATTTTGTTCATCATTCTACCTGGGCAATGCTCTGTATTGGCAAGTTTGCCAGGCTATGAACTCATTAGCAATTTATTTTTAATCCAATTCAAACATCAAGTGATACTGTGTCGAAAATTGAACTTGCTGTCTTCCTGAGTCCATAAACTATGAAATTCGGAATAAAGAAAAGAGGGCTGTGGCAAATCTTTCTCGATTTCATCCGGTAGTTAATATAATTTTACAAAAGAAATAAAATTAGCTCGCTTGAAGCTACTAGTCAAATTAAGTGGGGGAGATGAATCGTTTCATTTTATTAAAGATCATTCCCGAACGGAGGTTAAGAGGCGTGATAGTTCTATGTTTTGTCAACTTTTCCTAAAGTAATTGAAAAGTTTAGGTTTTAGTATTTAATATGTCGAATTTTCCACCTCCCGCTTCTACCCTCGGAGGAAAGGATCCCTTTGAAACTGGAACCACCAAACGAATAAGGGGTAGGATGGGAAGAGAAAAGAAAACCGAAAAGAGCGACAAAAAGAAAAAGGAAAAGAAAGCTAAAATTGAAACAAGGGGAAGGTAATACATTAATATGTGAAGATAAGCAGACTTGGAATTTAATTAAATTTTTGTGGTTAATATTTTTTCTAGTATTTGATAGCCTCACTTACGTCGTACTTTGCTTGTTGGCTTCCGGCGAGTCGGTTGAGAACTTAAGCGTTGTTTGATTAGTTCAAACTTCAATTTTATTTCAGAATTTCAAAAAAAGTATAATTTCTTCATACTGGTTATGTAAACACAAATCGTATGTGCAATATTGTTTGTTGTCGAAGGTAAACTTACCTGTGGGCGGATTTGATCTTCTCTCATTTATGTGTTTATGTATTTTCCGTGTATGCTCGTGGTGTATTATGGGTAATATGGCAGCGGAATATTAAATTGATACATGTGAGTAGAAATGTAATGGCTTTATAAGTTAATATTTAACATGTTGCATATATCGCAAGAATATATGCAAAAGTGTAAATGAAAGTTACTGTGTTTTTTGTTATGATGTTCTAAAATTTTTAAATTGCTCGTTTTGTTTTTTATAAAGTTCCCTTGTAAAATTAATTTCTGAAGAGAAACTTGATTTCTTCTTTTTAGCGTTGCTTATCTGTGTAAACATCTTTAAAATTCATATATAACTTTTAACTAAAAGACATAACTTTTTAGTGATATTACGGTGCAGTGTTTGAAAAGGTATATTTATGAGTTAATCGGTTTTAAGTTGATGATTAAACTGGTTTTTAAGTATGATGGTATTAAAATTGAAAAGTGTTTTGATAGCTTCGTTTAAAGTTGACTACAGGAAAAATATGTTCTGTTTTGAAACAGTGTCTCTTGATCAGGATTTGTATTCTTCAAATAATTACTATTATTTATATATTTTAAGACATGAGGCATATTCTTGAAATTTGTTACCACATTTTTTTTTCCGATTATATTCACTAGATTGGTTTCTTTTTTTCATTCACATAAAAATATATTTTTGCTCTATTTTTTATAGGGTTTTTTTTTTTTTTGTCTTTCAAATGACTCAAATTATTTAGTATATAGCTTCTCTTATTTGTTCACAAGTTATTGGCCAAACTTAATTTTATTTTCCTGCTTTTCATTTTAAATTTCCATTTTAATTGCTGGAGAATTTTTAAGGATTGTCGAAGTTCTGTATCAATGATAAACTTTCGAGCTAAAAAGATGAGATATTTGATTTGTAAAAATCTAAAATTAATGGAAGCAAAGTGCATTTTATTTGTATGAAAAAGCATTCTATGTATCTGTAGAGTATATCAAGTATTTGTAGATATATATTAAAATCTTTTACACATTAATAACTACTAAAACAAAAATAACCTGAATAATATTTGTCATATTTGCTTTGTGAAGCATTTGTTTACAATATGAGTTAATTCTTGATTGTCTTACTTCTGTAATTTGTTCTTCTGACATTAGATTATTCTTAAAAGTCATGCTTCTGAAATTGGTTAACATAACTTGATCCCAAATATCCCAATTTTGATCCATACCATTTTCTTAATCACAGATCCCCCACCACCACCACCTTTTACAGGCAATAGTGTAATGTATATAACATTATATTTTTTCCTGTAATGTTGACAACATCTTAAGTTGACAGTTTAGAGAAAGAGTAGGTATGTTAATACATTCACATATATAATAAATCTTGATATGATATCCTGACTGTTGTCATATTGAAATTGTATGTAGCTAATACATTTGAATAGAATTTAAACTGAATAACAGACGTGTATTTTTATGAAGATCTTTCAGTGGTACCAAGTATGGAAGCAGATATCATTTCATGCAATAGTGATGCATTCATTCATGGCTTTCTAAGTACTCTCAACTTAAGTTATCACTCAGTATAATAATGTATTTTATTTATTAAAAATTAGTATTTAAACTCTTGAAATTTATTTCTCTGCAAAAATTAGCATTGTCTTATTTAAATTTAGCGAGATGAGAGAACCACCAGCCTTGTCACAAGTGCCTGCAATCGAGCCTGTTTCACATTATGTTACTCTTGAAGGTCCTGCAAATGCACTAGCTACAAACAAGGATGCTTATCAAGTTGTTGTGGCTGGGAGAAACGGTAATGTAGTATCTTAATTACAGGACTTTTATTTTTCTCTGACAAAATTGTGTTCTACAGGGCTTCCTTAACCCATTAGCATCCTAATTAATTTGAAGCATAAATTTCAGTAATGTAATATATATATATAGTGAAATTATGTTAAAAACACCGAAATTAAGATAACTGTGCTATAAAATTTCATTTCTTTATATATATATATATATATTATTTATTTATATATATGTATGTATATTACCTTTTATTTTTTCAGAAAAATAATTGAAAAATTGGTAGAAAATCATCTAAATGTAACTTTTTTATCAATAAACATTAGAAGATTTTTAAAATATCAAAATATATATATATGGATTACTTTCCGATTTCCTTGTATTATCTTAAAAATAAATCAAAGGAGACAATAAAAATTTCAGAATAACACTTTTACTTCAAAATCTGGTTAATGGGTAGAATATTCCAACTAAAATCTGTTTTTTTTTCTTCTGAAGTTTGGAAATACATATTGACTTATTAGACAAAGCAAATAAAAGAAACAATGGAATGCAATCAGTTTAGCCACCGTAGTGAAATGCAACTGCCCTGTAAATAAGACACTGGGTGTTAATGGATTAACTGTTGATCCCAAATATCACGATCCGATGCATTCCATTTTCTTGAAAATCCTGGCAATCCCCCTTCTACCTTTCCTTTCCTTTCCTTTCCTTCTAGAAAAAAAAAATGTTATTGGATATAACATATGTTTTTCATGCAGTGTTATTTACCTCATAACTATTTTTAGTAGCATAAAAATAAAATATATTCATTATGAATATATATAATAATTATTAATGCAGAGCTGCTTGATTAAATAAGTTTGCATGAAACAATATTAGATCTGCTAAAACTTTCACTTCCTTTCAAGATCTTTATTATACTAATAAGTAAAAACTGGTTTAAAAAAAAATAATTTCATCTTAACCCTTAAAAGCCCAATTTTTTAAAAATGGTTTTTGACTTTCATTTCTTGAATAAAACATGGGAAAAATACTTTAAAAAATTCTGTTTTGTTTTAAGTATGGTTTATGGCTAAAAAGCAGTTTGTTACCAACTGACAACTCTGGGCTTTATTTCTGAAAAATATTTACTTCATAAAATTCTTTAATTTTAAACAAACACAGATGAGTTTTAATAACTAATAATATGGATAAGGAATTTCCTTCACTGTCAAGTGTACAAACAAAGCAAAAAAGACACAGCCTCAAGTGAAAAACATCAATTTATGTTTATTGTTTTGGTTGGTATCTAGAAGTTTGAACACACTTGATTTCGTTGCCAATATGGCAGATTATGCACAAGTTCTAGATTTTAACCATTATCTTATCAGCACTCAGGCTGCCATCTATATGTTGTAAATTGATTTAATAAAATTTTCAATATGTATCCTATTGGTAACAACAGGCATTAGAGGTTCAGTGTTATTCTTAAGATTTTAGAAGACAAAATTGGGCTTGTGGCTTAAAGAGAACACTGGGCATTTAAGGGTTAAAATGTTTCATGAAAACCTGTTATTCAACAGACTTAATTCAATTGAAAAGGTATTCATTATTAAATTTTGAATAATAATTGAATTAAGTTCTTTCATCCAACATTAGTTCATGCTTGGTTTTATTTATTTCCATTTTTGGGATCACTATAAAGTATACCAAATAAACATTGAACTGGAATTTCTTTTTTCTGACTAAAGAGGTATGCTGAGTTGGAAAGGTGCAACTGATTATGAGAGTTATTGAACAAATGCTTTTGATTTCTAAAGGAGAATAAATTGTGATCTGACTTAATTTGTACTAATTAATTAGAATATCATGCTAATACTCTTTCTTTTGTTTCTTAGTTTTTAAAATTTTCAATGTTGAATCTACAAGATTTGTAGAAAAATTAAATCTTCGTACTGGAAAAAATGTTGATCTTAGCTACAGTTGTGCAGATGTGGTTTGGAATCCAGTTGATGGTAAGTACTAAAAATTGATTTAAAAAAAAATTGTGCATTATTTATTTTACTTGAGCTATCAGTTAATGTCTAGTTTTATGATGAAACTACTTTCTCTTTCTTTAAAGTCTTAGAAATCATACCCAGTATGTCAATAGATAGACAAATTATACAATGATAACATTTTTTAAGAGTTGAATTAAACTTCTTGTTTCACTAAGATAATATATACCAACCGATCTTCCAGCTTTAAGATTTTATGAAAATTTAGAATTGTGAATCTTTGCACACATTAAAAATAATTGTCAATTTTTAGTAGCTTTAATTTTTTTATACCTACTTCAAAGGGAATTATGAAAAAATTATAAATATTTTCATAAATAGTTGAGCTTTCTATTATATTTTTTGTTGATATGGCAGTCATTTAAAATTCTCAATGAGTAATATGCTAAATTTCCATCTATTATATGACTGATTTTTTTTTTTTTTCATATATCTGTATGGCTTTTTTATTTATTTGCGAAATTTGTTAGACTCTTAATGACATTTGGTTAAATTACTTATGATATCATTGACTTATTTCATTGTTATTGCATCGAAAGAATCAAAAACGGAATGATAATTCAATGTGTTTTTTTTTTTTGTGTATTTCTTTAATCAATATAATGCTATTTTTGCACTGAAGTAATTCCTGTAATATGGGACATTTTTATATTTTTATTTTAAAAATTTTATTAAATATTTTCTGAATTAATCCTAAAAAAGTGTTACATATTTCTTCTTTTAAAAGACTACCATCATATTTGAAATGTTTAATTTCATGAATTTAAATGTTATTGATATTAATTTTTAAATTTATTAGTAATAGTAAACATCTAACACATTTTAAATTTTCTGTCAGTATTATTTAAATTTTAGACCAAAGAACTAATTTATTGAATGTTGCAATCAAATTTGCATTATTGGAAATGGCATTTTATTGTGCCCAATGAAATATTTCATTCAAATACTAGATTGAAGTTAAATCATTATTGGATTTTATATTACTTATCATTTAGATATTTTGAGTTTAAAGTCGTTGTTATTCACTAAAAAGATACTGTTTTATTTTTCATCTTTTGAAAGTGTATTTTAATTGAGAGATTCCTTAAATCAGAATATGTTTCTCTTTATTCTGCCTTATATAATCATTTACACTTTTGTAACTTTTTTCACAAAAGTCATGTTTTGAATAAATGTTTTTTTAATTAAGAAATAAATCCATGACATTTTTAATATATACTATTTTCTTTTAATTTAGATGCTGTTCTTGCAACTGCAGCTACAAATGGCTCGGTTGTTACATGGAATCTCAATTCATCTCTTAAGCAAGGTTGGTTAAGATCTTTATTCTGAATATTTTTAATTTTATTTTATTTTTGTATAATCTTTGTAGATTTTCTTTTTTAAATGTTTGTTGAAAAAATGCTGTATTATCTCATACTCTGAAATGCATACAAATTTGAGCTGCCAAGCTGATATTCATTTGTAACATACATGCTCATATTAGCTGCATAATTCAAAGTTTGGGTGCCTAAAACTAATTTCTTTTTTAATTCATATTGGATTCTTTATTTAGATAATGTTAAGTTCATGATACTTTTTATTATATCTCTTATGTTATAACGATATCACATTCATTGAATTAGGGGAGGGGGCAATGTATCAAGATGTATATGTGTAACAACATGTATTCCTTCCTTGTGAATGTACAAGGCATGTGATATATATGATTTTCTCCTCTTTTTCTGTTATATAGAACCTTAATGCACCTTATCTTTTAATATGTGTTAGAATATTTTGTATGTAGTTTATATCATATAATTTAGTAAATGCTTCTAATATCTTTTGCAGATGATTTTTATTGTGTATGGTACAAAAACCTAAGTATGATATTTTAAATAAATAAATTTACATTCAGCTTAATATTTCTTTTCTATTTTTGGTTTTCTTACAGCAACCTGTTAAATCTCTTAAACAAAATAGACAAATTTTGACTAATGTTAAATAATATTTACGGTTGTTATATGCATACTTTTCATTTTTTGAAAATGTTTACTTTTTTGGCACCTCTTGTGGTATATACTCCATTATTTATTTAACTCGTACCTTCTTTTTATATTTATGAATTATTTTTGATGCTCAAATTTGGTTGTGACTTTCATTATGTTAGTTCGAAAATTTTGCTTTACTTTCTTTCATAGACATGAAATTTCAAGATCACAAAAGAACAGTTAATAAAGTATGCTTCCACACAACTGAGCCTCATTTGCTATTGAGTGGTTCTCAAGATGGCACTATGAAATTATTTGATTTACGAAAGAAAGAAGCAACAAGTACTTTCTATAGGTATTAATCCTTGATGCATCTCATTTGAACTTAGTAAATTAACCAGAAGTTCACATTGATAATAATTCTTCTTTCTAGCTTCTTTTTAACTGTAATTTAGTTTGTTTAGAACAAGAAAATTGTTTTTCCAATAAAAGATATTGGTATGAAATTCTGATTGATTTTAATATGTAAATATATTTTGTTGTAGATAAGACCATTTGTAACTTTTAACCCTAAAGGTTTTTAAACAACCCTACTTGGAGTCATGATCGATGGTTTATAAAGCTCTGATGTAGATAAAGAAGATTGATCAAAAATTTGATTTTTTTTTATTAATCTTATTTAATCCTTTCTGTCAATTTATATGTGTATTTTTAAAACTAAACTTTTTAACTAATTTGTAGTTTTTTCAAATTAATTTCTTATATTTTTCATTTAAATTTACTGTGATTCTAAAACATTCATTTATTTTTTTTCCTAAAAGCTTGTCTGAAAGTGTGAGAGATGTACAGTTTTGTCCGCATCACTATTTCTCATTTGCTGCTGTTCAAGAGAATGGCTACGTACAGTTATGGGATCTACGTAGAACTGATCGCTTTGAACGGCAATTTGCTGCACACAGTGGTCCTGTATTCACGTGTGATTGGCATCCAGAAGAGAAATTCTTATTTGCAACAGCTGGAAGGGATAAAACAATTAAGGTATATTTTCATTTCTAAAAATCTTCACAATTTAATTTTAGTATACATCAATACCATTAAGATGTTTAAAATTGTCAAATAGTAAAATTTTATGTTAAAAAATCGTATTTCCTTAGAAAATCATGAAAATTTGACTTTTAAATTTTATGAACGAACTTAAATATCTGTCATTGCTGAGGTTACAAATATTTTCATGTTTTTACTAATTAAAATTTAATTGTCACAAAACCTTCATTAAAGTCTTTATAGTTCAGCATTTATGAGCAAAATTCGAAGTACTTCTACCTAACAAATACTTTTAACAAAGGTTACAGTTATCACATCCAAGTCTGTGTAGTATTTGAAACTCATATGTGCTGAAGTAAAGATATGTAATATTAATACTCAGTGGCATGCTAATATGCACATAAGAAAATTATTTTAATATTTAAAAGAATTAGAATTGAAAATCTATTCTGTGGTTTGGATTTCTAAGTGTACAAACTATTTATGTTTTTCACTTTAATTTATATAGATTCAGGATTTACCCACAAATCTTCCCATTTTGCATATTTATATTTTCTTGTGAAAAAAAATGTCTAATAAATATCCCTCCCTCCCTTCGTAATGGAATCACTGATATATTGAACATTTTTGTTGGGAATTGGGAAGAAATTTTAAAACTATTGGTTGTGTTAAAATATTCCAAACTGTTACCTAATTTCTATGGTAGAAATTTTATAATGGTTAGATTCTAACATGGCTTCATCCAAAATACCCAGAAAAGTGCTTACATGTAACTTGACAAAGAAAAGATATTACTACGGCAGTAATAAAGCAAAAAATGGACACACCATTCCATTGGGATTGAAAAATTTTTGTGTATATTGTTCATTCGAGAGAATAAATGGATTTTTAGTTTGGAAAGGAAGTTGACAATATGAATCCAGAAAAGCGTATAGGAAGTGCTCTGAATGGATCCAGTTGTGGCTTCCATATTTGAAGGGGGAGGAGGAGAGTGTAATGTTGCAAGAGTTGTGTGCACTTGAAAGACTTTTCGAAAATGTGGAGCTGTTATTTGCAAAATCTAATTATTTAAAAGCTAAGATCTTTATAGCTATAAAAGCAAAAGCTAAAATTAAACTTTTTGATATCTCACCAGATTTTATTTATAGTTGATTGCAATTCAATGTGACCATATATCAGCTTGGGTCAAAACTATGCTCTGCCTCAAATTTGCAGTTTTGAGCTATACCATGTATACTATTCTTTGGATGCTGAACTATTTTAATTCCACTTTCCAAATCAGCAGTTTTATTGTATAATGCAAAAGGAATTTCTCTCTAAACTCTAATGAAAAGTTTAGTTTTTGTACTTAAGGCAACCATATAATATTTTCTACTCATATTGAAGCTGATGAAATAACTCAAAAAATTTATTAACTTTCTTTTTAACTATGGAGTTCATTACACAGGATCTCAGTTAGTAATGTTAATTTTGATCAAATATACTGATTAATCTTATATACTAAAGAATCAGATACAGGACAATTTAATGAGATGTAATGACACTTTCTGTGGCTTTTTTGTACTTTCCGGAATTGTCACTGACTATAATGCAAGTTATACTTTGAATTTCACTTCAACATCTGATGATTCTTAACAATCTTGCTTGTATCAATGAAGATGCAATTCTCATTTCATATTCTGCACTTTTAGATTGCAATGTAATCCAAATGATTCAGAGGGTTAAATTAATTTTACTGATATAAATTATTAATTTTTGTGAGTAGGATAATGTCCATGTATTCTTTAACTATGAAAGCTTAAGTGTAAATAGATGAATGCAACTATTTATTGTAATAGATAAAGTATGCCAACATCCGTGATAACAGCAAAAGAGAAGTAGTAACAAGTATGAAAAGATAAGTTCTACTTAACTTACTCTCATGAGAACTACCTACAAACTAGTTTTCCCATTCTCTGACCATTTGCTGTGATTACATTTCCCACATCTTATCTTATCTATATAAGACATTCCAGTTCTGGATGTGCGAATGATTTTCATTTGTTTGTAGATTCATTGCTTAACATTGCACTATTTCAAAGACATAAAAGTCTTCTTAAATCAAAATCTGTGTTCCTTATTTGTATCTGTTTTTATACATCAGGTATGGGATACAAGCTACAAAGAGAACTTGGAACATTGCATACAAACTATTGCATCTGTATCTAGAGTTAAATGGAGACCTTCTAAAAAGCACCACATTGCCAGTAGTTCATTGGTTGTTGATTTCACTGTTAATGTTTGGGATGTAAGACGACCATATGTGCCCTTTGCCTCTTTTTGTGAACATAAAGATGTTGCTACAGGTAAAAATATTAAATTGTTTGTTTCTACAATGAAGAATACTTTCATCATTTATTTGATGACAAATCAATCAGAAATACGAAATCTGTTTTGCATGTACTATAATTTACAAACTTTCTAATCTTTAATCATTTTTTATTGTCAACTTTGAACTCCTAGAGAGAAATAAATGCAGTGTTTATTCAAATGTTAATTATTCTGGAATTTTTAAAAAGCATTTCGAAATTTGTTACATTTTTGCCTCATGGTGATATTTTGTAAAATTTAATGTTTTGTTTTCACATTTATTTTTTAAGTCCTTTGAAACCATAAATAGTTACCATTTAAGATTTTTTTTTCTAGCATTTGCTTTACTTTTCTGTATTTTAAAATGAATTTCAAACTTTTTATATTTTTTATTGTAGAGCTTATTTTAAAGTAAATTAATGCATTAAAGTGTATGTATGTTTGTACAACTTAAAATAAGAAACACTAATAAAGACCAAAAGAAATAGAATATTAAGGGTATTACATTCACCTAAATGCAGTACTAATTGTCTTGTTTACTGTTCTTCTATTTTAGCTTTCTTTTATTGTTTACTCACATTATTTTATTATTTCTTTTTTATAGTTTGATAGTTTTTTTTTAATATTTTGTGTACCTTTCTTATAATTTTGCTTTCTGAATATGCTTTTCCATTATTAATATCAATTTTTTTAATGAAATGTATAGTTAAATGTCAAATTATAATTTGGCTGTGAAGCTGTTTTATGCTTTGAAATTTCACTGTATGCCGAATGCACGTGTTCCCAATTTGCATAATGTTTTTCAGATACATTTATTATCCCTTGAGCTGTTATATAGCATTTTATTTTTATTTAAACTAGATCTCTAATCATGTTGCACATTTTAGTTTGTAATTCATCAACAGGTTTTGCATGGAGGACTCATGATCTTCTGCTGACTACCAGCAAAGACTGCACCTTGTATCAGCACACATTTAAAGATGCCTCTCGACTAGCTGATCGTGCCAATCCTGTTGGTTTAGATATTAATCCCCATGGTGATATGTCATATGCTTATAATCAAAATATTTTCAAAGACTGCACTGTTAATGTCAAAGGACCAACCCAAGCTTCAAGATTATTAAACATTGGGAGGAAAGTGCCGTCGATGCAAGAAAGATTTCGATCATCTTTAAGTGCATTAACTATTTTGATGAATGGGCATGAGGCAGGTATAAGTTTCTCTTATCAGGTGAATGAGGTCAGTTTTGCATGTTAATTTGCATGCTACTTCAATAGGTTTGTCTTTGGGTGTTTTCTATTTTAAAAAGTTCTGTTACTCCCTAATTGCCTAACTTCACTTTTAAGTAGTATTTATGATAAAAGTACATCTTTGAGTAGGGCTTGATCTTGCTAAACTGATCAGGATCTATGCTCTAGGAATGGGGATATGATGTGCCATAGTAGTAGGTCTTGTCAAATCATTCAATTTTTATACCCATTCCATGTAGTTTTAACATAGAGCATGCATTTTTTTTTTCAGAATAGTTGATCATTTTCTGAATTTAATAAAATTTTCCTATCACTAATTTTATTTAATGTTCCTTTCTTCTAACATGTCATTTTTTGTGATCTTATTGAACTTTTAATTGGCTTGATATAAACTGTTTCCATTTTAAGATTTTGTTAATTTTTTAAAAATTTAGTTATCTCACTGTTGAATCTTGTGAATTTTAGTATTGCTCATTTTTTTATGAATAAAATAATATAAGGATATTTTTTCTATCGAGTATACAGATTGTAAATCAGCACTGTGCTGATATTTCAAAATTGACTAAAAGAAATGGAGCCTACTTGGCAAGTTGATGTTCTTTTCAGGTTGACTGCTAATCAGTTATATCAGAAGAAGATTTATGTATTCTAAATAAGATTCCATCAGGTGATGAAAGCAGAGTCAAAGAGAAATCTTTTTCTCACTCTTTTGTATCAGTCCGTCTTTCTATTTGATAAGAAATTACCATCAAATTATTCATTTAATTAAATTGCTAAAAAATCCATTTGAATCAGAATTTTAAGAATAATTAAACTTTTTTCAAGTTTTAAAAGTTTTGTAATATTTTCACACTTCAGTTTCTTCAAATTTTTGTGATTAAATTGAGATTTCAATTACCTTTACCTATTTAATTTCTTTTCTCATGTAGTCTTTAAAGATGGACTGGTTTACTGAAACTGCTAAAAGATATTCACTTCATGGCAAATCTTTACCCGATCTTTGTGAACACAATGCAAGCGTAGCATCTCAGCTAAATCGTCCACAAGTAGCACAAACTTGGCTGATACTGAAGTTGTTATACACGTCTGGATCAATACTCATGTCTGAGTATTCTCATATGATGGCACAAGATAAGCTACCAGATGACAAAGGTAAATCGGATTTTTTTTCAATTTGAAAATTTTTGCCCTTTGCTGATGTATAAGCTGTGTTTTGTTAAGGTGTGTGATTTACTTTTTCAATTTCAGAGATTAACAAAGCATTTTAATGTTATGTAAGGGTTATTATTAGTGTAAAATGCATTTTGTGTGTATACTGCTCTCTTATGCATTTGTGTGTATACTGCTGTCAATTTGATAGTTTCATATGACATTTGGCATTTCTTTTGTTGTTCTCCATCCTCCATTTTTGTTATCACATATGTTACATCAATAACTGAACACCAATTCTATTTTTTATTATTTTTATTACATTAACCCTAGATTCAAAATTTCATTGCTGTGATCCTTCACTGGAATTATGAAAACAGTTTTACTCCTGCTCTAAAATTAGACAATTTTGGATCTATTGGAGTATTAATTTATTTTAATTTTAAACCCAGCCTATCCTATCCAAGAAGAGGGTATGAAAACTGAAACAGGCTTGTGGGGAAGATAAATACTGTACAGCATAGTAAAACAGGTCTAAGAGTAAAATTACATTGAAAAAGCACTGAGGACAACAAATGCAATTAAAAGTCTGTTCATTGATACAAGACCTCAACCCCTGCTGAAGGAAGTCAAATAATTGTATATTCAAAATGGAAACATCTGACTAGTTTCTTGAACCTCTTGACGTACACAGTAGAGTACACAAGATTCTACAATTTATTGTCTTCAAAAAGGAGAGTGATTAGAAAATGATTATCGCCCTTGGCAGCAGCATATATGATGAGGCCTGTTATTGCCTTGAGTTTTTCATTAGAATCTCTGGCTGAAAATGTACTGATTTGCTTTGTTTGAAAATGATAGATTGTTTTTCTTTCATTTTTGTGCATTTTAACCTTTAACAGTCATCTCTCTAGTTATGAAGAGCAAAAGACTGAAGGAAGGGATTTTTCTCACTCCTTACAATGGTGGGTTCTCAATTACAATCTGTGGGAAGGGGGAGGTCAACGTGATTTCACTTTTTGATTCCTGAGTTGATATGAAATGCTTTTGGTATATATACTATTGTCTGGCAGAAGTAGATAGTTTCTTTTAATTGTTTAGCATTTCATTTTCTATTGTCTCCCCTCCCTCCCACTTCAGCATTCTATCTATTTGACTTCTAGATACCTTTACATCATGAATAAGTGGGTATATAGCCTAGATTATTAATGTGTTTTTTTTTTCCCCACTATTCCCTCTTCTAGTTGTTTGCAAACTTATTATACGCTAGTGAAACTAGGGAAAAAATCACATTTAACATAAAGTTTTATTCAGTGTTGTGACTTTTTTCTCACTTGTTCCATCTAATATAATTTTGAAATTATATTAGTTATTATTGTCTTTGCCCAGTATATTAATATTTCAGTAAATGTATTGTTGCTTTAAAATCAGATGATTACAAATCTAATTGTTGTAAAGAAATTAAGTACTTGTACATTATATAAATGTTAATCGTATATATGTTTTTTTCCAAATAGATTGTGTTGTAGTATCCCCTTAAAATTTCTGGAAACAAAAATTTAACTAAAATTCAAAGTGCTTGTTTTATTCTTTCAAGTATTATTTAGTATAACAGTTGTCCTTTTCAGTTTTCTTCATTTAACTGACTTGATTTTGTCAATTATATATATATGTATATATCACTTAATCTTAACTCCTATATATCTGTATGTTACAATCTTAAGTTTCTGTGCTTCTCACTTTTCGTATAAAATACATGTCGTCAGTCCCATGTTAAAATGACAAAGCTGCAATAAGTTACTATGATATATTTATAGTTTTGGCATGTTGCTGGCAAATATTTTGTTGTACTTATCAGTTTGAGAGCTCTTTTGATAGCTGTCTCCATGTTGGCAATACACTCCTTTCATTTGAGAAGAAAAAATTGTATTTCATATAAAATTAATGAGATTCTTCTTTGAATTCATTTATTTTCTTATTTATTGTAAAGTTGCAAATAATGTTTTACAGTGAAGTTCTTTTGAGCTCAAGTTTATTTTTCCAACATTTTTAGTTCCCTTCACAGTACTGGAAACTTCCCAAGACAGCATGGTAAAGCATTCTGTGCGCATCAATAACGGAACTACATATCGTAACCATCACAACAGCAGCAAAGCAGGAAGTCGCCATGTTAGTGGCGGTAGCCATGTTGCTGGTGAAAAAGGAAATGCAGAAAACCCTGAGGATGATTCAGATTCAGGAAACACAGAGCATGAAAACACCATAACCTATTTCTCCAGTGAATTTGTGCAAGGCGACTTCTACTTTGGTGATGGAGAAGCTGATTATTTTCGTGTATTGGACTTCACTCAGATGTCTACTATGCCGACAGAAGAAGACTGGACTTTGCCAAGGGAAGCCTTCAATTTACGCCATCCTTTAGGTGATGGTTCACCACCTCCAGAAATTGCAAACATACCTAATTCTCCCCTCTGTGCTGCTGAAGAATTGTCTGATCGTGAGTTCGGAGGTAATGAAGAGGAGGAACAGAATATGATATTGGCATTATGCAGTACACCTAAGTTTCCTTCTTGGGATTTCACTGGTCATGTTGCTGACATGCTACAGTTTTATGCTGAGCAGGTAATGTTGCTTTGTTTTTAAATGTTGAAAGCTTCATCAATTTTAACTTTGTTTAAAAAAATACAATATAAAGCAGTTATTGCAGGCAGGAAAAACCAGTCGTCTCTAATAAACACTAATTACCATTACACAATTGCCTGAAATTTCTGTTTTGAAGTATTGAATAAGAAGAATTCTGGTTTGAAAAAAAATTCTAACAAAAATTACAGTTTTTTAAAAATTTAACATAAAAATATCAATTCTTCCTGTTTGTAAAACATACTTATTCATTGAATAGTAAAATACACAAACTTGCACAGGAAAGGAATTAAATGTTTTTATGATGTCAAGATTGGCAATTAAATCTTTTGAAATTTCAATTGGAAGAATTTCAGCGCCTTATGTTGCAAATTTTTATGAACTTTTTATTCAGTTAATTGACTTCTCTGGAAATTTTGATACTGATAATAAAATGTTTATCTTAAATTTATTATAAGAAAGCATAAAAAATGGATTAAAAAAACATACAATGTTCTCAATATTCTGTGTATTGTTTATTGCATTATTATTATTATTATTATTTATTTATTTTTTACATTGGTGTATTGAGGGTAAGTGGCACCCAGGACATATGTTTTTTTTCGCTAGAATTCCATATTCAATTTTTCACGCCCTGGAGTATTCGAGTTTTGAAATTTTGTTCACTCGTGTGTTATCAAAGAAAATAGGCTGTTTTAATATTTGCAAAACTTAATTATCAGTTGATAGATTAATTTAATTCAATTTTAATTCCATGCAAGTAGCCTCACCTGGTAGTGAATTCAAGAAAAAATTATTTCCAGGTTCTATAATATTTATAATTATGAATTATAAATTTAAGACTGAAAATTAAAAAATAATTAAAATAAATTCTCCTTTTTAGTACACTAATAAAAGTGCTAGTGAAAATTGTTTTTGTTAAATTTATTCAACATCTCATTTCTGCATTGTTAATCATATATAAGTTTTTTATAATTTTTATTCAGGGAGATGTACAAATGGCTGTTTCTATCCTGCTTGTCCTTGGAGATAAAGTAAAAAATGTTGTTACAGAGAGCTTACAAGAACAATGGTTTCATTCATATCTAGGTACATAGTTCCTTTTAAGGAAATTGTTTTGTAATTTTGCTTTTAAGAAAATTATATATGGAATATATGATATGTTAAAGGACATAAAACATGGTATGCTTGGAAATGGAAACTATGCAACAAATGTAAATCAATATATTTTTATAAAGTAGTATTTCAGTTCTATAAATTTTCAGATTTCATTTGTAAATCTTATTATACTACAACAGGGGAAACTCCATGTATAGACACCGTAGAACTGCAATATCCCAACTTTTTTCATTGTTTAAATTTAATTACTTATTTAATTTTGCGTGTGATATTAAATCCATTTTTCAGTAGCCACACAAACGTCGAGATAAGAATTGTCAATCTTTATGTTTAAAACAAAACAAGAAGAATGGATTTTATTTTTAAATGATTTTTAGTTATACTAATAAATAACATTCAACTGTGTTTACTTTTATTTTAGGTATACCATAAATTTTTACTTTTAAATAAATATGAAAATAACATCCATGCATAGGTATTTATTTTAATCTTGCATTGCTTGATTTTTTTTTTAATTGTTTGTCTGTAGTTATGTAAATCTTTATAAGCAAAGATATGATATACAATACAAATATTTGAAAAAATGGTTTTGAACTTCTTTTTAAAAAATTTTATTGAGATTTTACTTCAGACAAAATGTAATAATTAAATTATTTTTCTTAAGTATTAAACTATACAAGATTAATTAAAATAGGCAAACATTTAAGTAATGCAAGTATGCATAGCTGCAAAATGTAGGATTTAAAGTTGTAGCACTCTCACAATTACAGCACACAAGCCACCACTGTACTATATCTGTGAAAAGTTTTGAAAATGTGTATAGCATCGGTTTTTAATACCATCTGTAATTTTGGTGTTTAAAATATACACTAGTAATATTATTGGTGGCTGGCATTTAAATTGCGAATTTTTATATTGTGTGATATATTGCAAAAGAAAACCAGTGCATCTTTATTTATTTTTTTGAAAAATTTCATCTGTTGTTAAGGGATTGTCTTTTAATATCTATTGTATTTTATATGACAGGAAAAAAAAAAGTAGATATTGTAAATGATCATTTTCGAACTCTTGTTTGGTATTGAGCACAGCATGAGGATAGGAGTCTTTCATTGTAGCACCATTTTCAGAACAATATAATAATTTGTCTTTGTGTATGAAAGATGTCATTTATTTAAATCTGTTTTATGTATGAGAAAAATGGATATCTTTTAGCATACATATTTAATATTTCACATATTCCAATCCTTTTGCATATTTTAATGTCCAGTTCATTTTGCAGAGCTTTTGAGCCATTTTAAACTGTGGAACATTGCTAATGAAGTGATAGCACTGAGTAGTCTTCCTGTCATTAATAATTTGAACCAGCAATCAACAATTGTACATACACTCTGTGGGAATTGCAATAAATACTTGAACTCAGTAGGATGGTTTTGTAATACTTGTAAAGAAATGTCTGTGTGTGTTATCTGGTAAGTATTTTTCTTGTTATGAATCTAAACAGTATTTCAGTTTTTACAAAAGTAACAAATTAAGATGCAAATTATGCTTTTACTTCTCTTTATTTACTTTTCACTGCAATTGCTCCTTTTGCAAGAAAATTAAAAAGTTCATAGTAATTTCATCTTTTTGTTTTTTGTGTCATATGTTCATTAAGCTATTTTTCTTTTTCATAATAATTATTTCTAAATGCCATGTCAAACAAATCCATTAAAGAAGACAAAAGAACTAGTACAACAAATGAGGTTCCAAAAATTAACAACATATATACAGTAAACTCTCGATTATCCGGCATTCAAGTATCCGGAAAGCTCAACTAACCGGAAAAATTAGAAAATGAGTTTTTTGAAAAATTATCATCTGCTCGCCAAAATGTAGCGTGCGCCGTTCCATTCACGCGGACAATTTATTTCTGGAATGCAACGTCCATTCCCGCACGGAGGAGCATAGAAGGAAAAAACAAACAAACAATATACAGTACTGTGATTTACACAGACTTGTTTTATGGGGTGGGTGGGTTCAAAAGCAAAAGTGAGAACCAAAAAATAATAATAATAATAAAAGGTCCTCACCTTTCGCCGAAAAACAAAATCGACAACAACAGCAAAAAAGGCAAAGAGACAGAATCAGTCAAAAAAAAGCTCATGGGGAGGGGGGTTGCTCCAGATTGGTAAGTCTCTTTCTTTCCCTTTATTTATTTACTCTCCGAATAACCGCAGATGTTGATTCCGATTACGTAATATCAAGAGCAGGAGAATTGGAGGTGCACGTATTGCGCTTTTCCCTTGCTTCTTCTAAAAGACCTTCTTTTACCCTTGCGATCTTCTAAAATATAATTAGTTTTGATATTCAATCTGGGATTTGTTTATGATCACTTAAAAAGAGTTTTATTATGCTTGCTGAGTAGAATATTTTTCAGTTTCGTCGGTTATTATTATATGTTTATATTTTTACAATCTATATTTA
>BGPR01027481.1:0-20701 GCA_013235015.1 Araneus ventricosus
CTTTGAATACTGAACTACATGAAATTGCTTCTTCACTGTTGGTTCAAAACAAGGACGGCACAGAAAAGGCGAGGTGGTCACTCATGCAGATTTTACAAACATGTCGCAGACGATGACGACGACACGTTTATATGTCTTATGAAAGGCGCTAAGCATTCCAAAATGAGGCGTTCTTGGAGCTTTCTACGTGAATATGGTCGCCTCTATGCCTGTTGCATGCTAAATCATACGTAGGGGGTCAAACGTCCTACGTTGGGGTGGTGCGGAAGATGTTGTCTGCGTCATCTGACTGTGCATCAAAATTACGAGGTGCGTCCCAAAATAGCGCTCTCGCTGCTTCTAAAAGGGATGTTAATTAACTGAACTAAACCAATCGCCTCCATTTAAGCTTCATTTGAACAGCAAACATGAAAAGTTTGTAAATAAATAAAGGGAAAATTTTTAAATTATATAAAATCTTTTCTTTTGTTTCGCCGGGAACTAATTTATTATAAAATGTTCAGGGTGCCGTTATAAAATATATAAAGTATTAATTGCTAAAATTAAACTCGGTTTAAATTTTTTTCTGTTTGCTATCATATTTTAGGAGTTTAAAATTAGAGTTTGATATTATCATAGAAAATGCACTGATTCAGGAATGAAATAACTTCAAATTATCTAAAACTCTAGACGAATATTTATTTTTGTAAGGTTATTTATTAGTTTTCCGTGACTCATTGGCTAAATGTGTACTTTTAAGAAGAATTCGCCGTTAATTATTTTTCTAATGAAAGAACATAATTTTTTTTATCTTGTAAGTCAAAAATCAACGTTTTGGTTCATCTCAGTTTGAATTTATCCATAGTAAAAGATCCAAACACCCTTTTGATATAATACTGTAATATAAATTTATAAAGTACAACAAAGATATCACTTTGAAAATTTTTTAAAGCAGTTGTTATGAATTTCATTGATATTTTCCATCAAAACGCATTCCATATTCTGTTATCGTTTGAAAAAATTTGACTATTATCGTACCCAAAAAAATTTCTGCTTTGGTTATTTACTGAAATGGCATATGTAATTCGCGAGAAGAACATACTTTTAAATTTAGCTTTCGAAATGGCTTTTCGTCTTCGAAAATATTTAATATAGTGCAGGAAAACCTCTGAATGAGACATTTTCTAATAAATTAAAGTTTTTTAAAGATATAAGTTGTTTAAGTGAGGCACCTAATCATACTTTCGCTTAATTGTTCAATGCTGTTAATAGTTAATTTCTACAGAATGTAAATACTAATACAGTTTTTTTACACAATTTCGTGAGCCATGTCACAGAAATGGACCTAAATCATGATAAAACAACCGGACAACTAACAGACTTTGAATCAGGGGAATATTCTAATTTGAAAACGTAGGGTTGAAAACTGAACACACAATATTTCCATTAGTTCTCTATTCATCTAATGTAGGATTATGTGGCATTTTATTTCTATAATTATAATTGTCGTCTTCGGTTACCGTTATTTAATCTGATGATGCTATGAAATCAATTCACGTTCCCATAATGCACTGCAGGCACGACGGGAAAATTTAATTTTTGAATCCAATAAATGCATATCTTACAGCAGGAACAATGGCATGGTATCACAGCAATATGTAACTCAGGGTGCAGTTATAGGGGTCTATTCTGGTACCCCCGGTTGGGTTCGGAGACGTCACTTTTCCCGTTGTTTAAGAGCGGAAAAAGTGACGTCTCTCAACCCAACCGGGGGTACCAGAATGGACCCGATATATTAGATTAAACGCCCAGTTACGTTTGTTAGGCGATCAATCACGTGATTTCAATCCTTAAAAGAAAATTCTTTACAAATTTTGAAGTGGGCTCCCAAAAATGACTTCAAAGCATGTTTCAATGATAAAACGAAACATTCAGATAAGTATATAGGATTGCTAGAAGGTGTTCGATTGAGAAATTAACAATAAATTATAAAATGAATATGGAATAACTACCTAAACTTTTTACAACAGCAGTACTTCAGACTATAACACCTTCCTCCTTCCACGCCATATATCTTGTAAAAATAGGTAAAATATTCCAGAGTTACGATGTAAGTAATATCAATTTTTCATGAGATTTACAAATGATATCTGCTACGTGCCTTCTTGAAAGAAAGTGAAATTGGATTTACACGATTCTATGTAAACAACAGCAAGACAAACCATGCTTTTATTTTAACCTATTTATCTAGCTGCTTTAAGATGTGAATTCCTTTTAACTATAGAGGAGAAATTCTGAATGTTTTTTTTTTTCTTTTGAATGGAGCCATTTATCATTTTGTCCTTTTGAATAAGTATTGACTGATTTTTATAATGTAATAAAATTGGCTTCATATGATTCTATGTAAACACCAACAAGGAAAACCATACTTTTCTTTACCTTTATTATCTAACTATTTTAAGATGAGAAATCATCTGACCTAGAATAGGAAGAATTCCGAGCGTTTTGCTTTAAAATGGAGCCACTTATCGTATTGTATTTATTTTTATAAAATAATAAAATTGGCTTCATATGATTCTTTGTAAACAACAAGACAAACCATACTTTTCTTCAACCTTTTTATCTAGATATTTTAACATGAGAAATCACCTTACCCAGAATAGGAAGAATTCCGAGAGTTTTTCTTTAAAATGGAGCCACTTATCATATTGAATTTATTTTTATAAAGTAATAAAATTGCTTCATGTGATTCTTTGTAAACAACAAGACAAACCATACTTTTCTTCAACCTTTTTATCCAGCTATTTGAAAATTAGAAATCATCTTACCTAGAATAGGAAGAATTCTGAGCGTTTTTCTTTAAAATGGAGCCACTTATAATGTTGTATTTTTGACTGTCACCTGCTTAAGAACGATATCTATGAGAAGAATAATTTTCAATTAAGATAAAATATGTTATGTATTTATCATATATTTTTTTCTTCATACTTTTCTGATTCATTTTCTGCATAATTTTCAAATTTAAATAGAGATATCCATCAACCTATTTGATATACAATAATAATTTATTTCTGAATTTAAAAATACAGCATAAATGAGGAATATACATAAAGAATTATTTTAAAAAGCTTTCTTTTATCAGTGTAATTAAAAGTAGTTATTTTTTAATTATTTTTCATCTTAAATTTCAATTTAGAATTTAATATTATGCAATCTTGAAATCCATTTTTTTCAATTTCACTACTAGGGGAAGTGTAGGGTCTTAGCTCAGTGATACTAAGCTATGAAGGACTCACCAGACACAGCAATATTAGGATATTAATTTTTTAATTAAGATTCTTGATTAATTGCATTTTTACAAGAATGTACAAATTAACATCAATATACAACAATTCTGCTTAACTCAGGACGAGATAGCGTAAACAAGTCACAGTTAAATCTGGATTCAATCGCACATTGTCACGAATTCACTAGTAGGTAGATTGGAAAGTTCTACTCAAGGCGAGTATAAGTCCGAAGGCCGGAATAATGTTTTGAGGGATTAGACCGCTGAAATATCTACGGATAACCTCTCACGGGTTATACCAAATACCAAGAAGGTAATTTACAGTGACGTAGGGTACGTTCACTTCGATAAGAATTCCCAAAAATACTTTCTAGCTCGTGACGAGCTTTAATCGGCCAAAGATTGGCTTCGGTTCACGGGACAGGGCCCGATCCAACAGCTTCTCAGCCTGAGAGCTGCCTTACAAAATTCTCGGTCACGAGAATTTTAATCTCCGTTCTCCAAGTGATCTCTAACTGATCTCTCTATCAACTCCCCTGATTCCTCCAGAGTTCCAGTTTAAAAAAACCCTTTTGACCCTGCCTTTCGAGGCGTGGTCGCAAGTTCAGTCATCTTCATTTGTCGAAGAAAGAGACAGTTTTCCCCAATGACAAATCTCTGTCTTGGATCCCGTAACGCTATTGGCCATAGGCACAACCTAATGCTTTTGGTCCTGGCTGCTTGGGTGTTCGCTCGAGGTCAGTCGGCACCGCGTTTCAAACGAATCCCCTCCGGATGATGTAATCAGGAAAGGGTTTTAACGTCGTCGGCTTCCTTTTCTCCGGCCGCTTTCAGCTAGCTATCTGGGAGGTCTAGTCAACTTTCTCGTGAGAAATTAGGGGTTGCTTTTCAAGACCTCACAGAAGCTACTCGTGTGAAATCAAAATTGAATGAAAGAAATCCATTAACTGGTAATTAAGTTCTAAAAATATTAAATAGTGCAGTTTCATCTAGGACAAAAATGTGCACATAATTTAAAATCTGATTCATCAAAAAGAGAGTAGAAAATAATTACAAAATTTGAACTTCACAGGCACGAAACAGATGAAGTTAAATAAATGTGAGTAAAAAAGAGCGATTGCTGGCCATGAGTGTTGTTACAAAGATAGTGATCGATGAGACAAATATTAAAAT
Source organism: Araneus ventricosus (assembly GCA_013235015.1). NCBI lineage: Eukaryota > Metazoa > Arthropoda > Arachnida > Araneae > Araneidae > Araneus > Araneus ventricosus. The sequence goes on from BGPR01027481.1 coordinate 4,439, forward strand.
GAGAACAAAGAAATTGCCAAAAACCACGTCTTTAGATTGCAGACCTTTGGGGCTCACGGTTGATGTAATATAAAATGGTTTACTATTTTACGCTACGAATAGGACTTTCGTTTCCTCTGGTGGAATACGTTTTTGGAACGTTTCTAAAAGGGTTCTTTTTCAGTAAAGTGTGGAATGTGTCCACCGATAACAAAAAATAAAATGGGGATGGAGGAGACGAGGAAAAGAATATCAGAGGTTAGGAACAAGTGATTTGGAAACATATATTTCTAACCGTTGTGATGACGTTCTCAGCAATCGTTTTCATCCATTGGGCAAGAAAAATTCTATCTTTTTAGGGCAGGTGGCCATGAACTTTGGGCTGAAAAGTTGTTTCATTTAGAGAACCAGATGAACACTATTTTTATTTCGATAACTGTTTCACAGGTTTTGATTTGATGAAAAAATCTATAGAAGAGAAATATACCTGCGATAGGAATTCTGAGATATAATAGGATGAATAAATGTCCTTTACAAACAAATAAGGAAATGAAGAAAGAACTTCGTGGAGCTTTCGATTATAGATATGATGAATTCAATGGAATATTTGGCCTTGTTAAGGAAGATAACAGAACAGAACGCCGTCCCTTACCCCCGTACCCGTGACCAGACCGGTCACTGAACGGTTTGATGGGCAAGACACGGGAATTTTATTTAAGAAAGAGAAAAACAAAATAAACAAAAAGAAGGAAATTTATACACTATGTACAGCACAGGCATTTTCTCTTTTACACTGTTAGTTCGTAGTAGTCTTCTTTTCTTTAGATGTTGAAATACCTTTCTTTTATTTGATGGTGGAATGTCCGGTGATTGAGCTACTTAGTTCAGCTCGCTGGGATGTTGAAGGCTAGGGAGGCCGGAAAAGAACTCTGTTCTCGCTAATTAATTTGATAGTACCACGAATTTTCTGCCTGGAGACAAGGTTATTGGCGACCCTTTTCAGCCATTCTTGTTCGAAGTTTGGTGCTGGCTTCCTCATATACCAAGATAATGTATAGGTACACTCCGTGGCATAGTGAAGTGCCGTGCCAATTCCACCACAACTGCAATAATCGCTGTCAGACAGGTGAAATCTTTTGAGGTAGGCAGGGAAAGGTCCATGTTTTGAGAAGAAGATAACATCCTCTCTTATCCAGTTAGTGGGACGGAGACTAACTGAGGGCATGATGTTAAAGATTTTCCTGCCTGTATCACCATTCTTCCATAAGGTTTGCCACTCCTCAAGCATCCTCTTCCGGTGGAGGTCTTTTATATGCGGTTTAGGAAGCTTAGTATGTGAATAGGGTTGCCCATGTTGTGTTGCGTCTTTTGCCAGTTGGTCTGCTCTCTCATTGCCTATATTGCCTGCATGCGCTTTAACCCAAGAGACTTTTATTCTTGGATTTGAAAGGAGGATTTTGAAAATTTGTCTTGCTGTTTCGTTCGTGCTCTTTGAATTGGAGGATGTCATGATACTTGTTCTATTGTCTACCTGTATTTTAGTGGTATTGTGGTTTGGAAGATGAGATGCGTATATTACTGCTTCGTGAAGTGCAGTTAGTTCAGCTTGAAATACGGTGTTGTTGTCGTTGAGTTTAGCAGACCACTGGTAGGCCCAGAAGTCATTGGTCAAGACGCAGAAGGCAGCTCCAACTCCGTGTTCGGTTTTCGAGCCATCTGTGAAAATATTTATAATGTCTTTTCGGGCTATATATGCTTCTCCGTCTTCAAAAGAGATTTGGTTCGGTTTGAGATGTTCTGAAGGATGAGTGGACCAGTCTGTTGCCTTCATCTCCAGATCATGCGGTTGGGTATCTGTAATGAAAGGGGGAAGAGGGATTCTTAGGCGATAAATTGAAGTAAACCTAGCTTCGAAATGTAATTGCATGTGTAGGGGAGGGATGCCGAGTATAGTTTGTAACGCTGCCGTTGGGGGGGTGCGATAAGCTTCCGATATATGGAGTAGGAATGGCCTTTGAATCGAAGAAAGTTTCCTCTTCATTTTGTATGTTGGATTTAGACACCAAGCTGAAGATCCGTGGGCCAGCATTCTCTCAATAACCGTTTTATAGAGAGTCCATCTGTGTATCTGAGAGATTCCCCAATTGCTACCTGCGATTCTTTTGAGGTTTTGCTGCATTTTGATGGCTTTCTCTCCTTGTTTATTAATGTGCTCCAGCCAGTTGAGTCGATCATCAACGTGTATCCCTAGGTACTTAAAAGATTTAACTCTATTTATTTTATACCCGTTCCACGTGATCTTGGGACTTCTTACAATTTTACTGAATAAGATGTAATTTGTTTTTTCTGTTGAAATGGCAAGTTCATTTTCTGAGCACCAGGAGCTGAATTGGGTTATTGCACTTTGCGTGTCTTCTACAAGGCTTTTATTTGTATCCGCTTTAATGACCAGCACAAAATCATCTGCGAAGGATTGTATATGAACGTTATCTGGCCAAACTTGATTGAGTATTTCGTTGGCTACGAGGTTCCACAGGGCCGGGCCACTGCACGAACCTTGAGGGCAGCCTTGCTTTTGATCCTTTGTGTCCCTACCTTGTGGGGTCAGTAGTGTCACTTTCCTATTTTGAAGAAGGCTGTAAAAGTCTATTTATGTTATTAGGAAGATAACAGCATTGCAAAGATGTTATCAAATCATTTGGAAGTTCTACCTTTGGGACGTGTGCAAAATGGTCTAGAACCGAAGAAAAACAAGTGTTAATTCCATTGCAAATTACAATAAGGACATGGTGGTGTTGACAAACTTGACAGGAATATACAAAAGTGTAGAACAAAAATTAGAGGCAAAAAGTGGTACTTTCCTATTTTACCCAATGCCGTGCATAGGGCTCTAGTTAATGCTCATACAATATACTGCATTGCTAATAACAAATGCCTCCATTAGATTTCAGAAGAGAAGTTGAAATGTTATATTTCAGTTTACACTCTCTGTCTGACCCGAGACATAGTATTGTACAGTATGGAAGAATATTGTACAGTATGAGCTCCCAGAAACGAGTACCTGATGATGTTAGAAAAAATACTTAAGGACATTATTTAGAAAGAATATTAGATGGAAAATTCAGAAAATGTGTAGTTTGTAAAAATAAATGTTTGGAAAAATGTGAAAAATGTGATTTTTGAATACATGTCGAATGTGTTAAATATAGAACTTATAAAAACATTAAGCAAATTTTCACATGCAATGAACCGTGATCCCCAAATGGGGATTGATTTTTAAATCAATAAAACTCATATATTTATATTATATATTGTAAAATTTAATGATATATATTTGTTTATATGGAAAAACATAACTTTATGTGGAAAAATATTACAAAATAAACCTGGCAGTTAATAGGTCTTAAAAGAAAGCCCCACTGAATATTAGAACAGAACTATGAGGTATTCATGAAGCCATGCAGTATCCGACGATTTATCTCCACATGCATTATGCAACTCATCTCCAGATTTCCCTTTGAGGTTGCAGTCTAACGGTATAATGAAGGATTCCGCAAGCAATTGGCATATTGATGAGGCATCAAACAGCCGATCCTTAAAACATTATTGGATTTCTTTCATCTGCATCTCAAATGGGAATTCAAAGACACTGCTAATACAGATTTCCTCAAGCATTTTAGTTATATTAACGTTCGTTTTGAAGCAACACAAGGGTTTGTTTGGACGGGCCTCGTAATTTTGAATCACGGTCAGATAACGAGGACAACACCTGAGCTGGCACCCTCCTCCAAACCTCCAAGCCACATCAATGGGTGGAAGTTTGGCCACTGCGTTTGATTTAACGTGCAACACGGTGGATATTAAGTGGAATCGGGTTTCGAACCTGGAAACCTCCGGCCCCAAGGGCGGGACCTTACCGCGGCCTTTTCCTCAAGCAGTATATACAATATTGTTTTACTATAAGGATCAGTCTTATTCGTCAGATTTTAATATTGAACATTGTGTATTATTAACTATTAAAATAATTCCTGTTTATATTGATGAGTCCTCTGTTACATCTATGCTAATTTTAACATAACAAATCTATGTAAGACTTTTACTACTAATATTTATTTTTAATTTCAAATTTAATTTTACTAACAGCAATTATCAGAATTAATATGAGCGGGAGGTGTAATATTGCTGAGGAGATTTTACATAAATGTTTTTGAGAGAACAACATGATTTAAATAATTTGAACAGGCGGTATCAAATTCACTTCGGCTACTGAATATATTTCGAAACAGTTTGAATCTTTATTTTTGTAAATAATTATAAAAGTAACATTTAGTTTGTTTATAGTGAATGACAACATGTTTTATTTTTAACAGAGGAAATTGTAAATAAAATCAGTGGAATTTTGTAAGATCTGAATAATGCTAACTATTAATCTGATAGAGGTCCTCTGTGATGCATGGAAATTGTCTATTTTAGTCATTTTTATACGACATATTGCCTTTCAAGATTCTCCCATCCCGGATAATGAACGTCGGTGTATAAATTTTGCTTTTATTCAACTTCGAGAACACACGTCGTGATAGGCAGTTGAGTAATCCTCTCCTATTTCTAAAGTCCATTGCTTTGTTGAAGATTTATTTTTTATTCAGAATTCAAATTTTACCTGAAAAAACCGTTTTTTTCCTCAACGGCAGTTTAACTTTAAGTAAAGGAATAAGATATTTCTATAGATGAACAATATTTATTATTGTTCCATTTGGCAGCTACACGAGGACTATTTTGGAATGGGTCTCATACTTTTCAAACTTTTAGGTAGATTCCTTATAGGAAGTCTACATATTGCAATGGTTCTCATAACACGACTTCCGGAAAATTTCTGCAGTTCTTCATCGTTCATGACCCCTAATACCCAAAACCATCCTTCGTTAAAAAGTTTATATATATATATATATATATATATATATATATATATATGTAATGTTAGTGAAAATCTCGGTCGAGTTCGTAGATGGGCTATCCAGCTCAAAGGGGTTGGAAATAGTGGTGGGGAGGAATTTCCATTTCCTCATAAATCCTTTACAATTGAAAATAGAAAGGAATTTTAAACTATGTGAATTATCGCCTTATCATAGCGAACAATTTTTGCATTTAAACTTTTTTGATAGCTGCAAGTGCTTAGAAATTATGAGCTGAAAAGTGATTTTCCCTCCCTCCCGTTCCCTCCCCCTTTACTTAAATTGCCTTTCAACCTACGCATGTTACCCCTTGTTGGAAAGCTCTGGTCTTTTGCAGTCTCATCCACCTGCTTTCATTCTATCAGCTATAATCCCTACGAAAATAAAGGGAGAAATGTTCTTTTCCTTATATCTCCGTATTAAAGGAATCTACCTTTGCCTTCCGGCTTGTCGACGGGGATTTTTTTAGATGGCGAAGACGACATTGGAATTGCATCATTATCCCCAAACTTCCACACCCTAGCATAAGGATGAAGTTTCCCCTTGAAAGTTTTAACATATAGCAGGTTCATGTACAGGTTGATTATTCCACGGAAATGGGTCCCGAAATGTTACAAATTCATCACGTCTTTTGACCTTACTTCAAAAGTTTTTGTTTAGATTCATTTCAATTTCGTGAAATAATTGAAAAATTGTGAGGGTATTTACAATGAATAAAAAAAACTCAGAATAAAGTAGAAAATACCGAACTTATTCACCCGCTAAAATATTGATAATTCTAAAATGTAAGTTTACCCTCGTCGCGGACAGTAGAAGCATTATTCACCAATTTCCCTGCTGCTCTTACTTAAATTTGATTTCGTAACTCAGATTTCGATCAAGGTTATTACTTAGTCATCATGATTAACTTTTTCTTTCAATTTTCTCATGCAAAATATAAAAAAAGCATAAAAAATACGAATAATACAATGCATCTTTATTTATAAATCCCTCATTTTCTTTTCATTTAAAGAAAATATTCTTACCATTTAATTTTACTTGGCTTAGAATTTTCTTTAGATTTAATTTTAGCAGGAATTTTATCCCAATTTCTTAAACTGCTTGGTGAGCTTCAATGAAAATTGTGGTATATTCTAAGTCTTAAAATATACCAAATATTTGAAAAACGTACATTTATTTCACTGAGAAAACTCTTTCAATTACTTTCCATCCGGTATTTTTTCCAGAAAACAATTAGAGTTCTTAACAATACATCAACAAGTTAGGAATAGGCATCTTCTACCAGATAGCTATTCTCGAGTATCGTTAAGAAAGCACAAATTTTTAAAATTGAGTTGAAAAAGTTGAAAGTTTTGGAAAAAAGAACCTATGAAATTGGTGGATTACTCTTAGAATTCTATTCTATTAGAAAATTATTTTAAAATTATAAATTATGAGCTATTGTAAAAATATTTCATTTTGCATTAAAATGCTAGTAGAAGGGAAAGTATTCTTTGAAATTGGAATTTCTTTGTTCTGATTTCCGTTTAAATATGCATAACATGTTCTTATTATGAAACATTTCTTCTTGATATATATTTATATGTTATTTGAGATAAGAAAATTATTAAATACAGAAATGAACTACAGCAACAGAAAAGAAAATATTATTCGCAATAAATTCCAGGAAAATATATATTTGAAGTAAAATATATGCCTAGAAAAATATAGATTAAATGGTTCATGGAAAGTATCGGAAAATTATGTTAAAAGCATTATTTTCTTCGATTTCTTATTTCAAATATCAAATTTTATAATGATAAAACATTAAAACTAAGCCGTGCGACTGCGCGTTTAGCCCTAATAAATTTTTAAACTATAATTATTTGTTTAAGTAAGTTAAGTGGATTCTTGGTTTCAGAAATTTTTTTATTAATAGTTGAGAAAGAAAGAAAAAATTTTATTCAAAGCGGATGAATTTCAGAATGCAGAAAACAAACCTCCTACAAAGATCTGCATGATGCAGTTTCTGTTTGCATGCAAACAGATTTTACGTGCAGATTTGAGTTAACAGACAAGATTTTATTTAAATAACATTAATTTCAGGATATAAGAAATCAATCGTATTAGCTTCCTTGTAGTCTTAATAGTCTATTTTAGTCAGACAAACAATAAGAAGAATCAAGTTTGTTATTCACGTAGAAGAAAGAAATCAAAAGGAGTTAGAGCAAGTGTTACGTATTCATGTACCCTGGAAAAGGAAATTAAAACGAGTTAAATCAAATGTTACGGGGGCTCGTAAAGTACTGAAGATGATTCAGATATCTTCATACGTTTCAGATATTTTAATGGTACAGGTTTAAATTTGGAATATTAATTTGTGATGATATGCTTTCATGTAAAATATTTATAATTTTAAGTCAGTACATTTTTTTCTATAAATCCAGAATAATTTAATTGAAATAATCTATATTAAGTAATATTTATGTTGTATTTTAGAAGTTTATGTTTCGCTCTTAACCGTTCAGAATAGAAGCAGTCAGAGTAGGGAAGTTTATAAGCTTGCTTACTCTCAGACATGAAAAAACCTCGATAATTTGTTTTGAATTATCAGGATGAAGATGCATCATTTCAAATAAAATTTTTAGCATAAATTTTAATTCTGCTTTTAAAATCAATGAATACATTCTTCTGGATAGTTGTATGGATGTTAATATGATTTTCACATTGTGCATCGATTTCTACTCTATTTTGGAAAACTAGTTTCTACCTGTATTAGTTTAAGTTAAATTAATTTCTTATTTATTTTGAGTGAAGTTTATTTGCATCAGTTGATATTAGTTTTCACACTTGTTCATCTTGAAAAGTTTGAATTATTTAAACATAAAAATTCTAATGATAGCGAGACATATTATGATATGAAAAAAATGCTTGTTGAACCGAAACTAAGCAATGTGAGAGATCTTAGATATCAACTTAATATATTTTGTTATATTTATTCCTAATTTAATTCATGTACATGCAGACACAAATTCCTAAATACCGGAATAGTTTTCCTTCAAAATAAAAATGCATTAGAAAGTAAAAAATAACAGTATTTTTTAAGGAATTATGTCACATTTTTTATAAAATAATAAAAATATTAAGCCATTGTACAAAATGAAAATTCTCTAGAAATCTGGAAAATTCTCTAGACTGGAAAATTTCTAATTAAAGATGGAAAATCAGACAGTTAATTCAGTTTCAAACCAAGAAAAATACTAATAACGGACCGAAAATGTTTATGAAGTTTAATTCTCATAAAATTCATTTTCCGCACAACAATTTTTTATGCGGTTTCGCTTACGATTTATATAGCTGAAATATATTAGTAAAGGGTTGCAAATCTCATTAATTACTATAACACTTTGCAAGTCATTCTACTTCGTAGCTTACGATAATGTAAAACAAATTGAAACTGAAAAAACGAAATGTAAGAAACATATTTATCAGGCGACGTTTAAAGAAGTTGACTAGCTTAGAGATCATTAATGTTGAAAATATATCTTTAATAGAGTGCAAGGGGACTATAGTGAGAATTTTGTTAACTTACTTACTTAGTGAAAATCGGAGTCTAGGCTGTCTGCCAATAGTTTTATGGAGTTTCTTTGTATGAATGTAACGACTTCTTTACAAAAGATCTGTCACACATTGATAAATGGTATAAGGCCTTTTCATATTTTCAGAAAATAGCATTTCACGCCCAAGTAAACTCTGCACTAACTAAATCATCAATAACTTTCAATGCGATGCAACCATTTATTGCTTCTGAAAAAGACCAAACAACAGCAAAAGCCTTGTGAAATGCTACGAATATAAAGATTTCTGCTGTTTTCGCTTCTTGGAAAGTCATATTTTCCCAAGTACGCAGAAAAATTTCATTAGCTATCTTCTCATTAAAAAGGGCCAATTTGTTGAATGGTTAAAAAATGGCGTCATCCGTGCACTTTTGTTCTGCATATTACGCATAGTCTGATTTTATATCTTCTATTAAAAATCTGACATTGCAATCACTTCACGGCTAATTAGTAGCAGTAAAATTAATTTGCCTTAATTAAATTATGATGATTATTTACTATTTTATTTTTCAAATAATGCATTGATTACAAAGAAACATCTGCTTCAATATATATCTTTTTATCATACAGCGATAAGATGTAAGTTTGATTAGAATAAAATAGTATTTTATAATTAATGAAATTTATTTTTAATTAGAATTTAGAAATAATTTTATAAAAATTTTATTCTAAGAATTTTCCAAAATAATATTTTATTGTTTATATCAAATGTCTTTTCATGCTGCTAAGAAAACTCTTTGATGTTTAGAAGTTTTAGAATTTTCATCTAAAAATATAAATCTTCCGTTTTCATGCATGAGTTGAAGTCGGGGAAGTTTCTACAGTGTACAGTTTTATGTCTAGGCGAGAGGACCCACTATGGAAACCTCAACCTACCAGCGAATTTACATTGCAATACATATATTATTAAATTTCAACAGCTGTAAAAAATAACATTAGCACATCTACTGCAATGAAAATTTCATATACATTAAATTATATTAAAGAAAAGTACAAGCCTCAATAAACAACTTTGCGACATCCCCATTTGAACAAGACTCTAAATTCTTTCATTCTTCAGAGAAAACAATTCAAATAATATACATATTTTTCTGCAGTTCCTCAAGAGTTTTATTTTTGGTCGTGTAAAAATTTTTCCTCCGTCTGCTATCCCCCCTAAAAAAACAAAGCTTCTCAATTTTTGTTATTTCATGGTTTGCTTGTTTTCAGGAAGTCTGCATTCAAAAATAAGCGTGAACTCTATTGCATAAAACTGTTTTTGTGTTGCGTGCAGTTTTGAAACAATGTAAATGAAAGGAAATGGCTTTATTAGGGAGAAGTCCTGTGTTTTTGCATTTTAGTTTTTTATGTGGTTATGCAATAGTGCTTATAACAAAGTGTTTCTTGTTAAATTTTTGACTCCACGGTATAAAATTCAATTCATAAATTATTTTCTTCTACGTCGAGCGATTCGTTAGTGGTTGAAAATGAAAAAAAGGCATTAAAAATAAGATGTTCCTTCTAATGCAGTAAACATGGAATACATTTTATAGACAGATTAAATATATATAATAGAAGCTCAAAAGGGGAATGCACGATCCGGAATTTCCAAATTGACTTAAGTTTCCTATGATGGCACACTGTTATAGAAGCTAACACTAGCAATTAATTTTAGATAGTTAGTTATTACACAGACAATAGAAAAACTATAAAATCATGAAAAATACATTTTGAATAAAAGATTAATGTTAATATATACGTTTTGGCATTTATGAAATTTGTGTGCGAAACCATTTAGACACAGGTAAAGAAATATAATTTAAACCTCACGGGAGTACCTAACTAGAAGTTTTGAAAATAATATATATATATATCAAAACTGTCCGACAAAAATCTAATCGATTCCCCAGTAAATTGGAAAATAAGCATTTTTTATTAAGAGACAAAAATTAGAATTTAATACACAAAGAGACTTATTCCAAAGAAATTACAATTAACAAATCATAAAATTATAGATATAAATAAAACTCAATAATACTTTATAAATAATAAATCATCTTTATTATATCAGTGGCGCCATGTATATTTGAAAAAATTAAGATATATTGAAAAAATTATTACAGTCCAAGAACAATAAAAGAAAAACTAATTACGTAAACCACCTAGATGCGAAACCACCTAGTAGAAGAAAATATTAATTTATGGAACTTAAAATTTTCTTATTGAAAATAGCACACATTAAATTCTTAAGATACCCATACCTTAAAGCACATTCAATAAATTCTTTAATTCCAATTTGTCTGTATGTAAATTATGATTTTGACATATTGTTTCTATGCACATAATTTAAAATAATGTTTTTGAATACAGAACAGCTTATATTGCTATCACCAATATGGCTGTTTATTAATATCAAACTCAAATGCATTTCCTTTATTGAAAACATTTGTTAAAATTTTCCCATTTTCGATACTAATTTCATGATCAAGAAAATCCCCAGATAGAGTATTGCTATTTGTTCTAATTAAATTCAAATATTGAGGATAAAATGTATTTTATGGTTTGAAGTATGTATCTTTTACAAAAATTATTAGATCATCTATATATCTACACATAACATAAGAATTATTGTTAATTTATTCTTTTCCATACAAATGGAGGTATATAAATATCAATATCAACCATTATATCAAGGTAGCACATAAAATTGTCTAATATCTTAAAATTCATTCGAAAAAGTAATATTGCACAATATTTTTCCCAATATTGAAACAGTGTGAATCGTAAGACTTTTTCAATACTGTACAATGTTTTTTCATAATATTGGATAATGTCATATAAAACTGTATGATATTATACCATATTAAGTAATATTGTACTACACTGAATAATATTGCATAATATAATAATATAGTGAATATTTTAAAAATACATTTTAGAAGCATGGGAAGATATTTTTTTAATCACTTAATTCCTTAGTACTGAACTTCTGGATAATATCTTGTTATTTTTTGAATTACTCTACTTACAGCGAGCTTTGAGCCCGGGACCTTCGCATACCAAATCGGCACCTTACCACTGGACCAGCTAGACTTGGATTAGAGAGCTTAAATGATGATCTCTACGAAATTTCATGTACATTAACAATTAGAACTGAATAGTCTTTTAAATTAAATTATTTTTTATCGTTACAATTTCGAGTTCAATTGAAATTAGAAGTCAAAGAGGAACAATGTTATCTCTTATATATAAGTTTGCTAATTTAATAAATGAAGGCAATAAGGTTTAAACGTAATTATAATAATATGTTTGAAAGGTTTTTAAATAATTTTGAAATTTATTTATTCCTCTTTCAATGCATTACGAGACGCCTTTAACATGTATAGCTACTGTATTGATTGAAAATCAAATACAAGATTCGCAACAATAAATCACGTGCATATTTTACGATGAGAATAACACTCTAAATTTTTTTCACAGAACAATAGATAATCCATATGTGAAAGCTTTTTCATGGTTAACTTCCTTGGCTGAATCCGACTCGCCTTTTATATACAGTAAAACAAAATGATTGTGTAAACATTATTATTCACATGAACATTTTGTAAAATATTTTTCAGACATGATTAAACGTTGATAAATGAAGTGTTACAGTATCATCATGCTGCCATCTGTCGACTGTAAGAATAACTACACCTTAAAATACTGATGAACGTCGATAAAAATAGAAATTGAAATATTGTATGCATTGTATTGTTTAGTAAGATATAATATTCAGCATCTTAAAGAATAATTGTTCCAGTGGAGTTTTTTTGAAATAAAATCTCTAATCGAGTGATATCCTGAGTTAAAATGAAGATTTTTATAGAAAAACATTGTTTTTATATTATTTGTGAAAATTTAGTATCTTGGAAATACTGATACGTACAATACCGTACTTTGTTATGGTATTCGGTGTTTCTCGGTGTTCTTAATATTGCATAACATTGTGCACATATTATATAATATTTCTGTGCTACTGGGGTATAACATATTATATCTCAACTTTCATAACAAAATAAACAAAACATATGAAAAATGCAATGCAAAAAAACTAAAAAATTATTAATCAAACAAAATTTAAATTATAATTCAATAAATAAAACTGCTAAATACATGCAAAGAGCACATGGAAAACTCAAATATATCTTTGAACTACGGTACTCCTAAAATCTTGAAAAAGACAAACCAAAAATTTGTAGTTTTCAACAATAAAATTAGTTGCTCAGCTTTGGATGCGCGAATTATCCAGGTTAAATCGATTTTGCTGTACAAACTATCCCTTTTACTAATTGCTGAAAAAACAGAAATGGTAGTTTACCCTAAAATGAAAGAAGTTATAATGAAAATATTCATACGTTAACCCTAACAATATGTCATCGTTATATGAAAAGAATCTATATTCTATCTAAGATATACAATCAATATATTGCACCATTACTTATTGCGATAAAATTAATAAATGCAACATTCAATAAAATATCCATTCTTTTCAACTAGGATTTATAAAATGGATGTGTTTACTTAACTTTACATGTATTCAGCATTTCATTACAAACCGTCACACAGCTTGACAACACTAAATAGCGAAAGTTAGATTTCAAACTTTGATTCTGCTTTAATTAACAAATTATTTTAATTTTTAAAAATATATATAGAAATATTAAATATCTCAAAATAAGTTAAATTATGTAATCAATTAAAAATCTAATATTTTTTATAAAACAAACGATTCGAATATTTAGTATCTTATATTGTTTTAAGGAGTTTTTAAAAATTCTGGCGCCATTTATGAAGTAATGCAAAAACTAGAAAAGCAATACCAATTTGAAGGAAATTACATATTTTAAGTAACATATAAAATATACATACGAAAAAGCCAAGAAATATAAAAAATATATTATATATTAAAAATGAATGGTTTATTCTAAGTGACTTAAGTATTTCTTATCAATATAAACTCATAAGAGATTTCCAGGAAATCCATATACTAATGAACTATTATAAAAAAATATGTTCCTAATTCTATTATCATTATATGTAACGAAATTGTTATTTCTAATTATATAATTTTTAATAAATTCTTGTAGGCTCGAATGCTTAGATTACTATCCCAAAAAGAAAATTAATTAATTTTAAAATGAAATGCTGTTTTTTCTCAAAGATATCAATAGCAATTTTTCTAAATTTAATTTTAAAATTAAATGCTGTTTTTTATCAAAGATATAAGTAACAATTTTTCTATCTATAATTTTCTTCTATTTTTTAAATAGTTTCCCAAATAATGGGTCTCAAATATTGCCACCGTCTTGGATTTCCTCTCCTTTTTCAGTTTTTTTAAAAATATCTTGAAAAATATTCCATATTCAAATCATATGTGATTTAACAATTTAAAGATCGCACCATTCCCTACAAATTAATTCTTTAATTTTTCTTCAAGCTTCAATACTTTTTGAGATAATTGCTCTCAAAGTGTATGAATTTATAAAAAAAATATTAGTTGATAATCCAGTTAACGAAGGGTTTGAAAAAAAACATCAAATCGTATAGTTTTGAAAATTGATCCACTTATTCGAGAAGAGCTTCTGATGAACATACTAAAAGTGCCCGGTCGTGGGGGTGAGCCTGCTCCACCATCTTGGATGTCATGTCCCTCTTTTTTAGTTTTTCTTCAATATCTCAAGATATATCAGTTTGAATTTACAATTTATACAAAAAATTAAAGAGCGTAAATTTCCTTACAAATACATGCTTTTATTTTTCTTCTAGCTTTAATAGTTTCTGAGATAATGAGTCTCAAAGTTTGCCGCCATCTTGGATTTCATTTCCCCTTCTCAGTTTCTCTTGAATATCTCAAAATCCATTCAATTTTCAAATTGCATGCAATCAGGAAATTAACGAGAATATAATCCCCTACAAACACATGCTTTTATTTTTGTTTTAGTTTAATAGTTTCCGAGATAATGGATTTCAAAATTTCCTACAATCTTTGATTTTATCCCCTTTTCTTAGTTTTTCGTAAATATCTCAGAAACTATTAAAGCGATAAGAAATATAAAAGCACGCATTTGTAGGGAATTTTACGATCATTAATTTTTTGTATTACATTTAACTGAAAATTCAAAAGTTTTCGAGATAATCAAGAAAAATGAAAAAAGAGTGTTGAAATCCAAGATGGCGAGAAACTTTGAGATCCATTATCTCGCAAAATATTAAAGTTAGAAGAAAACTAAAAGCATTTGTTTATAGGGAATTTTAAGCTCTTTAATTTTATAAAACATTTGTAATTTTAAAACTGAGTTGATTTCGATATATTCAACAAAAACTAAAAAAGGAGGATGAAATCCAAGATGTAGGAACGAGCTCACCCTCCAGGACGGGGGTCTTTTATTATGTTCTTCGAAGCCCCTCAGAAACATGTGTACCAATTTTCGAAACTATACGATTTAATGTTTTTTCTAAACACTTCGTTGACTGGACTATCACCTAAGAATTTTTACAAATTCATTTAATTTGATACCAATTATCTCAAAAACTATTAAAGCTTGAAGAAAAATCAAAGCATTCATTTGTAGGGAATGGTACGCTCTTTAATTTGTTAGGTCATATGTAATTTGAATATTGAATAGTTTTCGAGATATTCAAGAAAAACTAAAAAAGGGGGAGGAAATCCAAGATGGCGTCAACCTTTGAGACTCATTATCTATGAAATCTGGAAGAAAAATAAAAGTAAATATTTGTTTAGATTTTTTAAATCAATTGTAATTTGAAAACTGAATAGTTTTCGAGATATTCAGAAAAAACTAAATAAGGGGGATGAAATCCACGATGGTGCAGCGAGCTCACTCCCCTGGACCGGGGTCTTTTTTTACGTTCATCATGAGCTCCTCATGAATACGTGTACTAATTTTTAAAACTGTATGATTTAATGTTTTTTCCACCCCTATTTTGGATCTTCTTTGACTGGACTAAAATCGTTAAACAGATCAAACTCATGAAAGAACGAACTCAAATATAATATGGCATACTTAGATTAATGACATGAAACAAAACAAGTCGCGATACTTTTATTTTATCCTTTCGAATTATGTGTGGTATTTCTAACTAATATCGTTTTTTACACATTTTTTTGTAGAAAAAAATATGTGTTTGGATGTATAAATATATTAGGATCCTATTATTACATTTTAATAAAGCAATGACACAAAAATATTTGTAGTTAAATGAGATTTATATAATTTTCCATATTACTAAGACGCAGTACTTTTAGATTATCAGACAGATTCTATTTAATTGCTTGCGCTGAATGGTTAAAAGAAAAAGGAATTAAAAACTCGAAAAGAAAATTACAAGAAAAGGCAAACATTTTATTAAGGGAAATTGGACGGGAATCAGAATTTGGTTGACTATCTGGTTAAGTGTTAATTGCAATCCAGGCTTTTGGCCAATATTTTATGGCGCGTCTTTGTCCGAATGCAATGGCTGCTTTATAAAAAAAGATGTGTCGCACGACATGATGGATTGTAGATGAATTTTCCTATTTTCAGATAGCAGCATTTTACGGACAAATAGCTCTTTTCTAACTAAATCATCAATAACTTTTGCTGTGATGCTTTCGTTTATTGCTTTTGATGTAAACAATACAGCAAACGCATTGCCAAATGGTATGAATCCAAAAAGAGCTTCACTTGACTTCATTTTGAAATATGTCGTCTTTT
>BGPR01027482.1:0-20700 GCA_013235015.1 Araneus ventricosus
AGTTGCAATTTAAACATGGATGGATATCCCTTTCTTTTTATATTTCTAATCTAAACATTTCAAAACTTTTGAGTTAACTTTGAAATAAGGAATTTCAACTTAAAAATTCATTTGTTTGCTCCCTGTTTTGTCTCGACATTTGTTTGTTAATCTGTTTATATTTGGACTTGTATGATGCATACTAACTGTAAATACCACATATAGTTTTATAATGTATGTTAAGAGTTCCTATTCAATGGTGCTAAACTCATTTTATTATTTATGTAAAACTGTAGACATTGTATTTATTATTTGTATAGAATCATGTTATGAGGTTCTTGCATTTATTAAATGCACAAAAGCCATATTATGAAATTTTACAATGAATTTCATTATTTCCAAAAAGATATTGTGAAAGATGAAATGAAAGACAAAATGAGTGGCCATTGATGCTTCCAAATACGTGAAACTTAATAATGCAGCTATCTTAAGTTATGGATATTTTTCTTACAAAACTTAATTTGAACCACTATGATAACCAGAATATTTAGTCTTTTTTCCTCTTTCCATTGCACTTTAAATGCCACATTTCTACCAGCCTGTTTGCTAATAAAAATTGCAAGGATACAATTTTTATGCATAAGTTGTATACATTATGTTTTACTGTTTCTTCAATTCGAAATTTTTAGAATTTTGTTTGAGCCTTCTGTATCTTTTTGATACTTTGCTGGAAACTAGAATTACTTCACCTATTTACAAAATTTATTGCGGCATCAAAATACTGTTGTTGCACATACCTTTTATTTGGTCATTTTGTATTGCAAAAAGTTTCCTCTCAAGGCTATGATGTATATCTGAAGTTTGAAACATACATAATGGTGCACTTTCAGTTTGGAAAGTTTTCAAAGCTGAAATTTTGCGAGTTTTCTTTAGCATTTGAATTATGGACTGAACATCTGTCTTGAATAAGGAAGCCTTGAAAGAAGGAATTTTTAAAAATTTTCATGCTATTCGTATGAATCCTTTTCTTGGATCTGTCGCCTTCATTTTCTTTACTATTCTACTTTGTGTTTACGGATAAAGTGTTTAAACACAACGAATAAACAATAGCAGCTTCTTTGGAAAATGGATTAAATTTTTCGATTTAATACTGTAAAAATCAGTGAATGCCTTTTTAGAGAAGATTGTTTTGTCATAGTTTGTGTAGTGTGTTCAACTATTTCATTTATAAGTTCTTAAAGCTTGTTAATATTAACTGAAAAGTTGTTGCTAAAAGACTGTTTTTGTACATTCCTTCATTTTTGGCTTTAATCTTAATAATGCTATGAACCTCTATTCACAAAGAGATTGAATGGTTTTTGTTTGATTGGATTGTGTGTTACAAAAAATATTTGTACAAATCATTCATAGAGAGTTCATGCCCATTAGCACCTGTGTCTTTCATACCGTGAATCATTTTCGAATTTTGTAATAAAGTGTTGAGTTACTATCTGTGTAGTCTTTTTTTTCCCCCCAGATTTGTTTAACCTTTTTTTTGTGTGAAATAATAGCATTTATTAATCGAGAGCATTGTACTTGCAATCCGACAAACTTTTATTCTACTAGACTTGGAAGGGTTATCCGTTCCTCTCATGTGTATGGTGCCAGACACTTATTGCAAACTACATGGTGTCCAAATCAAATGTCCCTAATTTGGAGAGGTCGCTATACTTAACAGAAAATTAAAAAGCACAACAAAATGTAAAATTAGAAACCAGTACTTGCAAAGTTTTTATTAAAAAAAAAAAAAAACAGTACACTTCCACTTGGGCTCCCTTAGCCCTGAGGATATCCAACCGGTAGTCCTGTTCCAGCAAAATGCTCGAACATCCGCGCCCCAGCATCTTCTTGGAAGATAACAGTGGGTTGTAAATGCTGTATTTGGAGTATTGTTTAAATTTGCTACATGTCCAGGTAAATGTTTGCCGTCGCAGAAGTCTCGGCAAAGAAAAATGGTCCTATGACTGTATCACGTGAAAGAGCATACCGCACACTGATTTTTGGACTGTTTCTTTCCACTTCCTGTACTGCGTGGGGATTTTCTGAGCCCCAAATTCTGCAGTTGTGCTTGTATTCACTTTGTTGCTCACATGAAATGTTGCTTCATCTGAAAAAATGATGCAGTTTAGAAAATAGTGTTCATTTTCGATGAGAGAGAACATCTCTGCAGCAAATGCAACATGCTGCGGCATTTTCCGTACAATCTGCATTTTGTACATATACAGCCTCAGTTTTTATATTTTTTTTAAATATAAAAATTGTCGCCAAAATCTAAGAATTTAACAGCCAATTTTGCCCAATATCGCCAACTTATCGCTAATAGATTTTTTGAAAACTCGACTATTCAAATTAGGCACATTTGATTCGGACACCCAGTATATATGTAGAATTTTTCGTCTCTCAAATGGCTAACCCACGACTTTCTTTTACCTACTAGTTTAACCCTCTAAGCGTTTCACATGTATTTTTCCGTTTCTCATATTGAATTCAAAAGCAGATCATTCGTGTTTATATATATAATTTCTTAAACTACCATGGATAAAATATTCTTAAGATTTCATAGACTTGATTAAACACAATAAAGATCCAATTATTCACTTTTAAGACTTTAAAGCAAGTAGGTCAAAATAGCTAACTGCTCTGATGGTTAATGATGCATTCTGAATTGGAAATTAAGTTTTATTTTATTTAGGACTGGGCGATGTTAAAGTTTTAGCATCGCGATGTATCGCCACTCTAACATCGTGATATTTCGATACATCGATGTTTCGCACTTACTATTGCCTAAGTTTGCATTCTTACACTTTTGAGGTTGATTAAGGCATTTATATGCTTATGATAAACTCAATCCTTAGTTACCTAACAAAGTGTCAAAAGTACTATACATTTGTCTAGTTATCAACAATAAATCGTATATTAAAAACAATACGATCTTCTCTTCAACCAACCAAACGATGAACGGCAGGATTGATAATTATACCCTTGTACTTAAAACAGCATCAAAGAATTAACACGATTAGAAGAAAGCAGGAGGCCGCACGAAGTAATGCACGTTTCGATGTCGGAGAGATTCTACAACAGACAAAACACTTCGCTTCCTCAATTCTCGAGATGAGTTATTTTCATCGTTTTCATGCGCGGTTACATCGGGATTCATCGTGTCAGCACAACGATCCGCACTTCGCAATGTGCGTCTCTGCTTGATGAGTCGCAATGGAAGAAACATAGGGGAAGATGCGCCACGGTAATCACTCATGATCGGGGAAATGCCTCGCGCTTGCGGTCATCGATGCGCCATCGGAAACAAATGCTGTTCGTGGCGCGTGTGGACATCGATGTCTATGCTGCATGGTGCACATCGCGGGTAAATCGGAATTTCCGATGCTTCGGAAAAAAAACGACAATATAAACATTGGAACGGTGATAATTGTGTAACATCGATATTTTCTGATGCGTCGAAAATCGGCACAGTCCTAATTTTGTTTCAGTCTGAGGTGTTTTAGGTTTCTGCTTCAGATCTGATTTTTACTTCCTTGCATATGAAGTATACAATATATATATATTGTAATTGTCAAAAAATTCGATATTGAGATTTTGATGAATAGTTTATACTATTTTTACTTTCTCGTATACGAAGTATGCAAAGAGAAAGTATTGTAATCGTCAAAAAATTCGAACTCTAGATTTTGACGGATCTCCACGTTTTAGACCTCCCCGAGTCCGAAAAACACAATTTGGGAATTATGTCTGTCTGTGAACACAACTCGGAAACTATTAGAGATAAAGGGATGAAATTTGGTATGTAGTCTTTAAACATAATTTGTAGGTTTCTGTCAAATTTTGGACAAAATCCGTCAGCGGGAAGTCTGTCTGCGGTCATGCGAACGCTGTAATTCAAAAACTTGAACAGCTAGAAGGGTAAAATTTTGTACACAGTTTTATCGTCATGTATGTAGGTCCGTATAAAATTTTGGGCCAAATCCGTCAAAGGGTTGACTGTCTGACGGTCTGTATGAGAGCATCTCCAACGTGTCCCTTATCTCCACACACATGCGTATTGGACGCAATCTTTCTGTGCGCGATATTTATTGACTCCTGCTTGGCGCTTTTTTTTCATCCTCTTCTCCATGCGCATGCGTACTTGTAGCAATCTGTGTACGCGGAAGGATTGTCCTTGAGCGAAGAAAGAGTAGAAATCGGTACACATTTAATCGGAACGCATCTCTTCGAATTTGATTTTTTACCTAAATATTTTCTGGTAGTCATTGGATCCTGGGTTACAATAGGTTCGAATTTTTTTATCCATGCGGGGGGAGAGGAAACAGCACCTTTTTCGAGAAGTATACGAGAAAGTTGAGGGGAGACCACTCCCGCTGTCTTATGTCTGTGTGAACACAGTAACTTTATAAGCTAGTAGTAGTTCCCAACCATTCCCCTCCCCCTTTTTGTGCACCATTTAATTAGCCTTGAGCACTCTTTCATATCCCACGCCCAACCATCCCTCGTCGCAAAGATTTGTTAAACTAAATTAAGCCCTTAATATTATTATGAGGCAAATCGTTTGAATTAACTTAATGAAATTTTTAAGCTGATTTTACATTTTTTTATAATATTAGTTGAACGCCAAAAAACAAATGAGAACAGCATTGATATAATTTTGAATGGACTTATTACGAAAGCTAGCAATTACACATTAATATTCTACAACTTAAATGAAAGACAATTTCAATGCAATCCTTTAGTTTTGTTTCATGTGGCTGAGTTTTATAATATGTATTAGATTCAAATGACAGATAGACTCTCGTATCTGGAGCTACGTCAAACTTATTGTGATATTTGTTCTCAATATCTATACTTATAAAAGGCATTGTTTATGTGTGTGTTTGTCTGCGATGTCCAGACGAATCTATCGCACTTACAGCCATGGAATTTGGTACACAGGTAGTCGTAATGGTGACTGAATGCACCTCGAAGCCGAAATTTTAAATTTTAATCTAGAAATTTTTTTATTTAATGTTTTGTGTTGTTTTGGTTGATTTTTCGCACTAATTTCTCAATAGAATGGTTTCGAATAATTGTACGACAAAAATAGATAGACCACCGGAAAGAGCACGCGATTTCCGTTCTAATGAAGTTAGTTTTGAATTTCTAACATAATTTACTGAATTTTGAGAATTTTTTAAAAAATAGTCAGTTTCACCATCTAAATGTTGGTTTTGTTTTTAAATTTGTTGCATCCGCCTTTCTAATAACACCATTATTTTCAATTTTTTTCAGCTTATAACTAGAACGGTTCCCTCTGATTTAAAACAAGAATGGTTAAAATATCTTTTCCCGTTTTTTTAAATTAAATTACTCCTGGGCAGATGAAAGTTATTTTTGTCGAGCGAAATTCCTTTAGCGACAGTCTTCCGGAACGCAGCTTTCAATTTGATTGGATGAAGGGTCAGGTGACGTCATAACCTTCGGCGCTTTTTGTCATGTTTTAAGAATTTTTTTTTCATTTTGTTGAAGTCCTGATTCTACGGGCAACAATTTTTTTATATTGTTTTGGATTAATGTACTCTGTACTGTTTTTCTACATGTTATTATCGCGGAAAAATCTATAATGTGTATCTTTTGTTTCGAAAACTTTTTCGTGTCATTGTGGGCGATATTTTTTTTATTTTGTTGAAGTCTTGATTCCACGGGCATCGCCGTGCGCGTACTGCTAGTAATACCTAAGACAAGAATGCTCTTTCTACAATCTGTGTTGGTGGAAAGATATTTAAATATTATACTGTTTCAATACTGAATTCTTAGTACTCTTCTTTCATTATTACACAGAAGTTAATAACTTTTCGTTTTTTGAAGAAGAATCATTGGAAAGTTCAATTAATATTTTCGGCTTCTAGGGGGGGTGGGAGTTTATTGAATGGATTTAATAGACAGTTGTCTGCATCATTGTGCTTTTAAAAATATTGTTTAAGCGTCAACTTTAGTCCTTCTAAGTGTATTGTTATACTATTTTTTACTTTATTTGACAAATTTTACTCGTTCTCGGATAAAAACTTGAGTGTCTCAAAAGCTTCATGTTAATCTTTTTTGATAGGGATATTCTTAAAAATTCAGCTTCTTGATCATTGACTTCCTTTTGTTAGTCACTTTAAAAGATGACTATAGACTTGGTTTGTAATCCTAAGTTGAGTTTATTTTTGAAAAAAAACGCTTGTACGAAGAATGCTATCTTCTGCCAATCGTTTTTATGAAATGCAGAGAAAATTAAGCACTTCATTGAAAAAAGAGTAGTGTGGTATGTTAGATTGTCCGTGCCTTCACACAATGATTTGAACTACCTCAGGATGGCGACAGAACCGGGATATCGGGGAAAAGTCGGAGAATTTTATCGATCAGGGAAATTCGTAAAAATATCTAAAAATCAGGGGAAATTAATGGTTATTTGTTACTTGAGTTATTACCTATAAATTAGTATCTTATGTCTATCATTATTTGTAATAATAAATGGGATTTTTTTTTAAAAAAACTTATATTCATTTATAAAAGCATAAGTTTTTTATTAGATCAATTAATTTTTATGATTTGTTAAAGAATAAAGATTTGAAGTAATATTTTGGCAGTTTTTCTTGTTTAAATCTTTGCTAAAATATATATTAATTAGGTACATATAATTATACTATTTTTATATTTATGCTGCAACATGTTATTCTGGTACCCGTGCAAAGAACACTAATTAGTTATTGAACTGTTTTAAAGTTTTGAGCAAAGATCATAATAGCGTGTACTGTTAACACAATTTAACTTGTGTATTGCAAAAAGTAGTTTTAATGTTTCTTAGAATTCTTATGCAGTTTTAGAAGCAAAGTATTCTGTTAAAATTTCCAGTATTTTTTACATATTAGAAATGTAATATACTGTTTTAATAGATTTTTTAGGATGTTCATTCCGTTTTTTTAAAAGAATAATTTTCATAAAAAAAATTTTTCATATTTAATAACTGGTAAAAGTGTTTCTAATCATGTATATTGTACACATGTAGTGATTCTAAGTAGGGAGAAAGCCAGGAAGCGAATATAATTAGTAGCCGTAAATCAGGGAAATGTAGAGGGTTTTTTTTTTCACAGATTCTGTAGCCACCCTGTACCTGGAGTTTCTTAAATTAGCCGTAAAGAAATTAACAATTTTAACAAATGGATTGAGCACTTTCTTAAATGAATCTGGCTGGAGTTTGGCTTCCGAACTCTGTGAATACAAAAGTGGTTCCAAACTAACTACACGAGAGCTGCTATTTCGTTATCATAGCGTTCAACCGGTGAAATAAAATGCCGAAGCTAAACTTAATCTAATTCTAAGGGTGCTAGTAACGACAGTGACACTCGTAAAAAACTACACAGTTGCATTTAAAAATAACATTTAATAAAAAACATCTATAAATAACTATGGCCGTTAAATCGACCTGAAAACGAACTACATCTCTTCAAGCCTACTCAATACAAATCCGACGCTCCCAACCATAGTCCGAGATTAATTCTCATACAGTGGAGAGCGCCCTCTTGTGATGAGGCAGACCAAAGGGTTAAATTCGAATAAATATTTTCCACAACCGGTCATAGATTTTCCACCGTCTGTCCTAACACCACAGTACTTTGCCCAATCATTTTTTTCCTTGCAGAAATAACCATGAATTGCATTAAATACCTCTTGGACAATTTTTAGTGCAGGGATAAAGCTTTAAAATACAGTCTGACCTCTATTTAACGAAGTCGCTAAATCCCGAAAAAAAGTTCGTTATATGGAAAATTCGTTAGAGATGCACCTTTTAAACTACACAAAACAGATTTTAAATTCACAAACACTAAATATTATTAAAAAAAGTAATTAATCACACCTTTATTTTGTAAATTAATATCTATTTGTTTTATATATTTCACTCATCAAAAAGAAATCTGCAAGGAAAACAAGAATAAAACAAAACATTGTCCGGGAATACACTGTATTTTCAATTTTAAAACATAATTTTATAATAAAACTAATGAATTTTAGCATTTTATCATACGAAGGTTTGTTGATTTCTGCATCATGATCATTACCATCTTCGTCTTCATCGCAATTCGTTGCTGTATTGTTTTTATTTTTCACACTGTCCACTTCAAAACTGCCTCATCCACATCTTCATAGACACATGCTTTTAAACGTTCTGAACAAGAATTCGATGAATCATAATTTTGTATCTTATCACGATTTTTTATTATGGTTGATAAGCTGTTTGGAGGAATACCAAATTTTAAAGCAATATCCCTTTTTTTTCGCGCCTTTATCCACCTCATGAAGAATTAAATTTTTTTCTTTGATGCTCAAATACTTTCACTTTGTCGTTTCCCAGCTTCAAGGTCATTGATCACCATAAAATGTGTTAAAAGAAAGAATAAGTTTGAAATGTTTAGAAATATTTTGAGAAATAGGGAGAAAAAAAATATTGAATCACAAGAAAAAGTTCGTTAAATAGAGAATGCACTTTGCTATTTGGAGGTTATTTTACGAAGAAATTCGCAAAATGTTCTTGGTTCCAAGAAAAAGTTCGCAAAATAGAGGTTCGTTAAATAGAGGTCCGACTGTATTTCCTTCAAGTTTGTCATTATTCATATATCTTACTAGAAGCAAAATGTACCGATTGGAAACATCAGTGTTTTCATCCACCTGTTCTGAAAAGACAAATCTTTTTTATTCTGTCAATTACTGTTCGATTCTTTGCTACCAGACACAGTGGCGGCTCTTCCATAAGAGCTGGAGTACCCCCTGACTATCTCATTTTTTCTCCAAAAATTATACTCATATTTATTACTCTCTCAAATAAATACATATTGTTGCGAAATGTCTTACTGTGGGTGTATGATGTAAACAGTCCAACACGCAGGATAATGGAGAATGAAGGTTTATTTACAAATATGCAGGAAAACACGTAGCACAGGTACAGGAAACAATAGTCCTTGCACAGATTACCAATGTAAATAGACAACAATTCACAGGTAATGACAGTTCAGCACTTTGATATCTAATAACACAAACAGTCAGCAAAATAACTGGTAACGACAATAACAGCTCAGCTCACCAGTTGATTAGCTCACACAGCGGATAGAACTCCGAAGACGTTCGTGCTCCATGGCGATACCGTCGATCAAGACGCTCCTCTGATCTAAGTGCCGTCCTTAAATATTCTCTCCGACAAGCCGTGACGTCACATGGCGTTTTCTCGTATATTCCCTTTCCTAGTAGAAATATCGAGAAAAGGGTTGCATTTTCGGGAATCATCTATTTGTCGCCAAGGTTAGGGTGCCATAACTGTCGCTGAGGTCACTCCATGCTTAACCTTGTAAAACTCTCTTCCCAACCATAAGACTCGCATTGCTGGGAAGCGACTTTCCATGTTTGTAACAATATCAATATTAAGATTTGAAAATGTGTGTACAATAACAGAAACAACAGATTTTTTTTTAGAGATATAATGTCTCGAATTGGACTGTTTTTTCCCATTCTTCGGAGGTTTAAAGGGCGTATGTCCCCTTAAATATAAAACAGATTTGCGTTACATTCAGGACTATTTAAATGTAAGTTGGTTAAGTTGCATTACGCACTTGGCGCTTATTGTCAACTTAAATTGTCACTGATTAAGGGGATATACGTCTCTTAAACCTCGAAAAAATGGTGGAAAATTGTCAAATTCGTTACATTACATCTCTGAAACAATGGATTCACTAACTCACTTTTTTTCTTGAAAAATATCTGTCATTTGTCTTATAGTACTCACATCTTCAAACATTCATATTGATATGTATTTATTTGAGAGAGTAATAAATATGGGTATAATTTTTGGAGAAAAATGAGCTAGTCACCTTGCGCGCATGATTACGGATAAAATATTTATCTAAACACAATATTTTGGGTATCTAAGTGATCCAAACAGTCTGTTTAAGAAACTGAAGCACAGTTTATTAACATTTAAATTTAATTTCTATTTTATATACTAACTTAAAATTAAAATGTTAAATATAGTTAAAATTGCAACTTTTCAACCCCGCCCCGCCCAATAAAATTTCTTTGGAGAAATATAAACAAAATTGTGGTTCAATTCGGAGAACATAGCAAAATGCATATTCGGTAAAAATCTTTATGTAAAAATATCCGATAGTTCTGGAGATATCGTGCGTGCAATATAACAGGGTTCGTACGCGTCCTTAAAAGTCCTTACTTTTACATTTAGTCCTTAAAAGTCCTTACAAATCCTTATTTTTATGCCCCATTTTTAAAAAGTCCTTGAAAGTCCTTACTTTTTGCCACCTCAGCTAGAGCAAAATACATGCAGTATTTAGAAAGTGAAAGATCCAAAGAAAAGACTGAAACGAAAAGCTCTAGGAGGAAATAGATTTTTTTTAAAAAACAAAAGAAAATGTTCCAAACCAAATACACCAAACAAATGGGGAAGCAAATGATTTAGCTAATGAGGCTGAAAAGTCAAAGGACAAATTTATTTATTCAATCGCATGAACTAAGAAAAACAATTACTGAAAAAAATTTAAATAAATACCTTGGATGTAAAATTGAGTGAAAAAGGTTTGGAATTAAAAGATATTTAATTTGATTACCAGTTTCATGGGTTTTTTCATCAATTTATTAACTCATATTTTTAAGAGTTTTTGTTGTGTTAAATTTGTAATGTATCTTCTATGTTTTATATTATACTTTATCATCTAAAAAGTCGAATTTTCAAAAATGAGACATTTTATTTAAAAATGCGTGCGACAATTCGTTAAGTTTATTCAATTTAGAGGTCCTTATTTTTTGGTTTTTTTAGTCCTTGATAGTCCTTGATTTTCTTTTAAGGAAATGTGTATGAACCCTGTTATAGTACACCCATTTTCAAACATTCATATTGATATGTATTTATTTGAGAGAGTAATAAATATGGGTATAGTTTTTGGAGAACAAATGAGATAGTCACCTTGCGCGCATGATTACGGATAAAATATTGGTCTAAACACAATATTTTGTGTATATAAGTAATCCAAACAATCTGTTTAAGAAACTGAAGCACAGTTTATTTAAATTTAATTTCTATTTTATATACTAACTTAAAATTAAAATGTTAAAATTGCAACTTTTCCACCCCCAATAAAATTTCTTTGGAGAAATATAAACAAAATTATGGTTCAATTCGGAGAACATAGCAAAATGCATATACGGTAAAAACCTTTATGTAAAAATATCCGATAGTTCTGGAGATATCGTGCGTGCAATATAAAAAAAACACATTTTGAGATACAGCGCTTTAAAGATACTGACATATTCAATGTTTAAATTGAAGAGCTGATACATTTTCGTTCATAATTATGGAAATTTATGGACGCGGATTGTTTTAAATTGTTCAAAAAAACAAGGAAATAATATATTCTTTTTTCATAAAATCGAAAATTTAAGAGGTTTAACAGTCGTATGTCCCCCATAATATTAGTATCTTTTTTTTTATTTAACTGATGAAATATGAGTGTTTTGTGGAGACAGAGAATTTGTTGGTAGGCAGTCAATCATTGCAGTTTGACAGCTGATATGAGGTCTTCTGGAATTCTTTTCCCTAGTTATACCCTTTTTACTGTAGTGTGTGTTTTACTGTTTAATAATAGGGAACGAGTATTTGTCCCTTTTGCCGAATATTCGTCCTGGCTAGGGTTTCGGATTTGCCGGCCTTTTTTTCTTCCCTCTCTGGAACGGAATGGAAGTTTCCGTTTAATGGCACAAAAGCCGGTTTCGGCTATGCTGTGCCAAACAAAAGTTAGAATTTTCCTACGTAAATATCTCTTCCATGTTAAAAGATGCTTCAAGTCCACTGTAAAAAAAATCCCGTAAAATTTACGGTTTTAAACTGGCACCGCGGTTGGTTGTGCAAAACCGTAAAAGTTACGAAGTAAATCCGTAGTCACAACGGTTTTTTACCGTATGCAAATTAAGTTTTCTCCGTAAAAATTAAGTCATCGAAGTAAGTGATGTTGTCGACTGAGTTGAGTTGTTTTTCTCCTTCTGTTCGAGTTGAGTTGAAATGTGCTGATGTGTATTATCAATTAGGAGTATTAATTAATTAAGGCTTAATTATTAATTTCAATTAGTTTAATTAATATAATTTTTAATTGAACTTACTTGGACGATTTCGATGCAAGATGGTGACAAAACTTCTAACTTCTCCGAGCCGGGATCGAAACCGCGTTCATAGAAATAAAAGGCAGTCGCTCTAACCACTAGACCACCGGAGACTTCATAAAATAAAGTAAAAATAATATATTTGAGTTTTAAAGTCACTATAGCTATAGTGCCGCCACCTAGTGGTGTAAAAATCAACTATTGCCAGAACACGTGTTTTAAGGTTACGGAAATGGAACCCTATTAAAAACATGAAATGAATGCAATAAAATTACATTTAAGAAAAGGGAAAGTTATCGTACGGAAAGCAATACCGTATGACGAAAAATAGAATTTGAACTGACGGTTTTAAACCGTTTATGGCTGGAGCGAAAAACGGTGAAAAACCGTTTTGTCAACAAAACAGCTTTAAACCGTCAAATATACGGAAAAAACGGATATTTTTTACAGTGTCTAAAATCTTAAGTAAAAGGTTAGTGAAAAGGTGTAAGAATGTCACGAGCAGTGACATTTCTTAACAAAACCGAGAAAGAAACATTTCAGTTAAAAAATTATGCAATAAAATCGCAACAAATGAATTAAATACGAAAAAGGAAACCAATATCCCGGAAAATCTCTGGAACATAAGTCATTCCCGGGAATGCATCAAAATTTGAAAACAAAATCTAAAAATTTATTATCTTCAATTGAAATCAATAATAATTATACAAAAAAATGGATATTGATAAAAACCAAAATTTACACTTTTTAATATAATGAGCTACAAAATCAAATAAAATTTATTAATTATTCATTTTTAAAGTGCGATTTAAGAAAACATAAGCAATCTATGCGTTTATCATTCAAATGAAAAAAATTCATTCAAAATTCAGAAAATGCCTTCTGCAGCTAATATTGGAGTTGTTTTCAAAGCCTCATCCAGTTCTATATTGATGATCTATTTTCTCGAGTCAAATAACTGAAATTCTTGCTACAACATCTTGCTCAAGCTAGAACTCTCGGTAGTTGAACAACGTAGGACCTTTATTTTTGAGTGGGTCGCTTTTTCTAAACGTCGAACAGACCTGCCAACTCTCCCGCTTTTTAACAATTTCTCTCGATTTTCTCCGATTTCCTCCCGCTTTTTAGTATTTTCGAGAAATCGGAATAAATAAATAGTAATATTAATAAAAAAAAGCAATAAGAGAGCGTCGAAAGAAAAATCCAGCGCTTGCCGCGACCACATTCTCTTCAAATTTCGAATGCATGACGTCATTCCGCTACGGGTTCTTCATTAGCTCTTTGCCGCGGTATCATGTCCAGGCTTGTTGACTAGTGACTATCGGCATTGACTTATGTATGGAAGAGTGAGGACTAAAAAAAAATGTCTTTTAAAAAACTTATCAGATTATTTTAAAACCCAGGTAAGCAAATTTAAAAAATCAATACATTTTCATTTATTTTGTAACAAAAAAATTGTGAAAAATTTAGCCAAAATAAAAGATTGTCTCATTAGGCCCCCTCCACCTTATTTTGTACATGAGTTAAATAAAGCAAATGTTGGCCCTGCTACGCGTTTGTTATTGTGTATGTATAATTGAAAATGTCTCCCTCTTTTCCAAACCTGGTGGTTGGCAGGTCTGCGTCGAAGATTTCTCTTCCAAATTTTCCGTACTCTTTTCTTCTGAGTGCGAAGAGATGGATATTTATTTGTCTTACTCGGGAAAAAAGCCTGGCATAATTATTTTAACTTGTTGAATCAAAGAGTTTTTATTAGGTAAACGTGTAAGATTAACAGTTACCGCAGCAGCATAATATTTTCTCCCAAAAATTTTGATATTGAATTAATCCAACTAAACTAACATTGCGTCTCTCACTAATTCCTTAGACCCGTGAACATTTCATATTTTTAGCAAATTCCTAGTTTTGTTGGTTCAACTCTCCAATAATGAAAGCAAATACTCCTTCGGCAGTTAACAAAGTCGCGTTTCGACTGCATAGTGTTTCTAAGCCAATTTTTAATGGCTTTAAGCCTGCTGTAATTTCAGTCAGAGCTTCAAATTCTACAATAGCCAAAATTGTTTGTTCTTTAACAACCATTAATGCTTTTTAAATTGTAGATTTTATCTCTAAAAATCTTTCAAGCATTGCCAACAAACTATGCTAGCGTGTTTCGGTATCTAAACAAACCATCTTTTCACAGCCAAACTCTGCTTTAATATAATTTTATAAAATATCATTCTTGAGAGGTGATTTTCTGAATAATTTTGTTCCCGGGAACTATACTTGGTTCTTCGGAATTCCAGGGAAAGTATGGAATTCTTATTTCCCTGGATGCCGGGAAGCATATTTACAAACCCTACCCTGATACACCAAAGGCAGGAAATCGGACAATATCATTGGCTAGCTTCGAAGAGCCGGTGACGTCATTCTTTGCTCTCGCACTTAGCGTACGGAAATCATAACAAAACAATGATATATTTACTGAATGACTTCGGATACAAATTTAAGCAGTATCCTAAAATATATCTTTTCCTCGCATTTGTTGTTTGCTCGCTAACGAAACAAAGCTTTCTTCTGTTGAGCATGATTTTCTGCCGTTCCATTTGGTATTTGTCGAATAAACTCTCCACAGTAATATTCAAGCAAATTTGCTCAGCCAAATCCAAGTTATTTGTGAGTAAAAATGAAAAAGAACAATCGCTCGACTAAATAAAATTGCGACTTGGGTTCGTATCGTAGATCAAAATTCGCGAAGTCCAAGCAACGGAAACCTAAACTAATTCAAAGATCACAGTCGATAACTTGTTTTGTTATGATTTCTGTGCGCTAAGTGCGAGAGCAAAGAATGACGTCATCGGCTCTCGGCGAAGCGAGCCAATGATATTGTCCGATTTCCTGCCTTTGGTGTATCAGGGTAGGGTTTGTAAATATGCCTCCGGGAAAGAAACCCAGTCCTGGCTAAGTACTAAACAGATATTCGGCCGAATAAATTCAGGGTAATATTTTTTTGTGCTTTATTTAATAAAGAATATTGCAGAATTTCATTTATTATCAAAAAATATCCCAATATTTACCCAATTTTAAGTTGTGTTGTATGTAAGTGTA
This sequence comes from Araneus ventricosus, assembly GCA_013235015.1. Taxonomy (NCBI): domain Eukaryota; kingdom Metazoa; phylum Arthropoda; class Arachnida; order Araneae; family Araneidae; genus Araneus; species Araneus ventricosus. Next base: position 15,289 of record BGPR01027482.1, read on the forward strand.
TTTAATAATGTTGCATATCATTTGTTAAACCTAGAATTATGATGCAAGAACAATAATTGTTCAGCATTTTCAGGAAAGAGTCTGTTGCATTTGGTTTCATACATATCTGTTAAGGGCTTCAGAAAATAAACTCTCACTGTACACTGTACTTCCAGGAGCTGAACATATTTTCTTGCTAAATTTGCAAGTCTGAAATTTTTCCGCATTTTTTTACCGTCTAAGTGGACATTCTGTCCTAACAGGGCCGGCCTTAGGAGAAGCGGGATCCAATTGGAAGCAATTTTGGTCAACCCCGATTCCATTAACGATGTTTAATCAGATTATAGGGTATATGCATCTAATATAACATAGATTTATCTATTTAAATAAGGAGTATGAGAATTGTTTTGAGTATTACCCAAAGATCGATTTGAAACAAAAAATCGAATAGTCTCTAGATTTTAAAAAAAGGACCACTTCAGTTTACATCTTAAATTTATTTACTAAATTATTTAAAATAATTTAGTAAATTATATTAAAACAATTTAGTAAATTATATTAAAACAATTTGTAAATAACTGACTGTTTGTTAATATGATGGAATAATTGATTCCCGTGTTGTGAGCAACTGTACATAATTTTAAATATCGTGAAATCTTAGATGAAAGGCTGGCCATATCAAAATCATCGAATTGAAATAGATATCTTTATAAATTGTCTATATATTGCTCCAAATCAATAAATACTCCCGAATCGGTCAATTTTGATCTTCGGTCACAGGATAAAATTGATCTTTCCGAATAGGCTGCACTCTTTCGTGGAGCCCCTTAAAAGCGGGGCCCAAATGGGACAAATTGGTCCAATCGGCTAAAAGCTTGCTCTGCGTCCTAGATGGTAGAGATTCTGCATCAAAACGGGAATTTACATTTACTTCTAATAATTATAATTTATCGACTGAATTTTCATCTATTCTGTCATTATCAAGTTCTGCAATGCTGCCATTTTTTTAAATTTCTGTTTAGCAAGTCCAAAATGAAAAGAGTTTCTTATTACTGGAATTGTGATTGAAATTAAGGTATTTAAAATATTACAAAAATTGCATCAGGGAGTTAATATTTTTTTTAATGTGCAAACAGTAAAAATTTTTTTTCACTTAAAATTTTAGAATTTTTTTTATTGAAAATCAAAAGTGAAATTTTTTTTTAAAGTAGGTATTCTGCCAAATCACTTTTCGTTGCATCCCTAATTAATAATATCATCACTGAACTCTTTTATCAGCATTTAGGCAAGCTATAAGTCAGCTGCTGCCACTAATTCATAACGCATAACAGATTGCAATCAAATATGTGGTGAATCTTTATGACGGTGCAAGTCAGCTGCTGCCACTAATTCGTAACGCATAACAGATTGCAATCAAATATGTGGTGAATCTTTACGACGGTGCAAGTCAGCTGCTGCCACTAATTCATAACGTATAACAGATTGCAATCAAATATGTGGTGAATCTCTATGACGGTGCAAGTCAATGCTGCCACTAATTCATAACGCATAACAGATTGCAATCAAATATATGGTGAATCTTTATGACGGTGCAAGTCAGCTGCTGCAACTAATTCATAACGCATAACAGATTGCAATCAAATATGTGGTGAATCTCTATGACGGTGCAAGTCAATGCTGCCACTAATTCATAACGCATAACAAATTGCAATCAAATATATGGTGAATCTTTATGACGGTGCAAGTCAGTGCTGCCACTAATTCATAACACATAACAGATTGCAATCGAATATGTGGTGAATCTTTAGGACGGTGCAGGTCAGCTGCTGCCACTAATTCATAACGCATAACAGATTGCAATCGAATATGTTGTGAATCTTTATGACGGTGCAAGTCAGCTGCTGCCACTAATTCATAACGCATTACAGATTGCAATCAAATATGTCGTGAATCTTTAAGACGGTGCAAGTCAGCTCCTGCCACTAATTCATAACAGATTGCAATCAAATATGTGGTGAATCTTTAAGACGGTGCAGGTCAGCTGCTGCCACTAATTCATAACGCATAACAGATTGCAATCAAATATGTGGTGAATCTTTATGATGGCGCATAACCTCTTCGCTCTCGGTAACATTTAGACTGGCCTTGGCTGCCAAAAAATTATTTGGGAGAAAACAATGAAAATTATTTAAAATGTAATAATTATTAGTTGCAGATATCGCATTCGAGTGGTATTTCTGATAGTTAAGTCTGAAAATATCTCGTAGGTTGCCCCTCTGTATAAAATTTATATGCTGTGAGCTAGCAACTAGGTACCATCTGTTGTTCATGCAGGATGAATTATGGTTCGTACTCGGTTTCAAATTGTTGATAACTTTGTAAGAATATTTAATAGAGAAAATTTATGGCAAGGATTGATGTACCAGGATGTTTTTTAGAAACTAAATTTAAAAATTACAGTGGTGTCTCGATAATTCGAGGTTGACGGGACCGGACCTACCTCGAACTATCGAAAACTCGAATTATGGAAACCATAAAATTTAATAAATGAATAAATGGAAATAAAAGCAATTTTTAAATCTCAGTGTAGTATATTTAAATGAAAAATGTACTTGCAATTATTACATTACTGCTGATAGCAACAGGTTAATTATATCTTAAAATAATTGTTTTTTGTTTAAACACATTGCTCCTATATATCGATCTTATATATATATACACCGTTTTCTTTGGGAGGGGGCATTTCTGCAGGTGGCTTCGGGGTGCGCAGTGGACATATGACCCGTCGAACAACAATAAAAACAAGATGCAATAATTCGTTCACGTGTTGTGTATGTGTTGGTCATTATTTGGGAGGTAAACTGTTTTTTTTTTCACTAACCTGGATTTATGGGAAACTCGAATTATCGAGATTCTACTGTACTTATTTTTCAGAGCCTGTTAGCTTATGGTTTCACTTCAAAGAGAAAGAATCTGTTTCTATACATTCAGTTTTCATCCACTTGAATATGGAAATCTTGTGTGGTGCTTCTGTCTTGTGAAACTACGGATCAACAGACATCTGAAAAATAACTAGTTTTCAGGTTAAATTTCTAAAAATAAAATGCCTATAGATACATACCCACACGCAAAAAACTGCCTAGATACATCAAGCTTTCTAAGAATTTTTGGATAGTTAATCATTCCTATTAAAAATCTGAAGATAAACAAACGTATGTATCTATGTCCGGCTATCTTCTCACGAACCACTGAATGCTGAAACGAGTCGAAAGTACCAAAAGATGGGAAATAGCCCAAGGAATCCATTTTGACCATTGAAATTCCGAAATTATAATTAGTTAAAAAAGATGTTAATTAAAAACTTCAAAATTAATGAATTCACGTGCTGCCATCTACTGGCAGCATGGTGAATTCATTCACGGCGGATTCTTTTTCCCCTATTATTAGTTTTCACATCCGGTGTTGCATTTTATTTATTTATTTAACGGAAGTTAGTATTTCTTTTTTAGCGGGATTCTGTGTTTGGATTTATTAACATTGGAAAAAACTCGTTTTCATGCATTTTTTCTTTCTTTTTTTGTATTTAGGTGTTTAACTTCATTACGTTTGTTGGGGAAAGTAAGTGATAATATTTCTTGACTGTTGAGAAAAATTCAGCTTATTTATTGTTATAACAGTGTAATAACAATTAAAACAGATTGATATATGGCTATTGGTGGGTAGGTGGTATAATAATTTTGTATTTATGATCAGATGAAGAGAAACTGAAAACTCGAAATTTTCCACATGTCTCTGTCATAATCTCACTGGGCATGTATAAAGTCGATTGCAAAATTTCACACACACAAGACTAAAAAGAAGAAAATAATTATTTAAATAAAAAATTAATACACCACGTTTTAAAACGACTAAAGTAAAATTTCTTTCTATCCCGTACAGATTGATAAACCCATACAGATTTTAAACGAAAACGCGGGGCGCATGCAATATTTAATAGTAAGGAGTGTAGGAGTAGCTGTCGTTGAGAGAACTCACACAACAGTTTATATCATTTGCATTACTGTAACAAAATTGTTAGTGACTGAAATAAACTATTTATGCATCAATTATCTTAATATTGCATGCGCCCCACGTGTTTTTGCTCAAATCTGTATGGGATAGAAGAAATTATTTTTACTTTGTCCGTTTTAAAACGTGGTGTATTAAAAAAATATTTGGAAATAATTATTACATGAAACTTTATGTGAGTAATTGCGCCCAGCAAACAAAACCATTGATGAAAGTCACGTCAATTATCAGCTTTCTGTACAATGGTGAGCCCAAATCATTTTCCCTTCTGGTTCTTCTCCTAGAAACCATCGTTAATGAATCTTCATTGTAAAACGTGAGTTTCTACGATTGTGCGTCTCACAATTCTCCAATACAACTAATTTTGAACCACTGCACCCGTATTAACTCCTAATTTTTTTTTTTGGAATTTGCTACAAATTATACTTAATCCGGACACAAGTGTATCTGACGATACAGCGAAATGAAGGTTCCTAGAATATGTATAAGGAAAACAAAGAGAGAAAAATGTCTCTTCCAAGCAATGCTGAGGAATATTTAAGACGAGTGATATATACATATAACATCATCTATTTCGGAAATTTGAGTTAAGGTTTAAACCCAGACTTTATGGAATTTTACCTTGGAAGAGACCTTATACCATTGAAGAATGCAATTCACAACGACACAATGATACATACCATGCAGCTTTGAAGTAAAACAGATATTTTAAAAGTTCTGGAGTTTCAATTAAAATCAGAATTCAAAATATGGCGAGCAAAACGGGAAAGTATGGTTAGGTAGGAATATTTTGTAAGAAAAAAAGTCAAGGAGATTGGCCATAGACTAATTGGCTATCTCGTGAAGAGGACAAAACTTTTGAGTAAAAAATAAAATGAAACAATTTTAGTTGAATATATAGCTTTTTTTTTTTTTTTAAAGTTAAAAAATACGAAAAAAATAGTTTTTTCACAGTATCCATCAAGGATTCCTGAATCCGCCCTTGTTAATATTTAATTAATTAAAATTTAATTAATAAAAAAATTTAACCAATTCAAATTTAATCAATTAAATAATTTACTTAATAAAATTCCATAATAAAAAATTTCATTAATTTGAACACACTAATTCACTAAGTAATTGTGTTCTTTAAGATTTAAAAACACGGAAAAAATTTCCGCAGTAGCCCCCCCTAACGAAATCCTAGATCCGCCTTTTGACAGGATGTGAAAAAAGGAGATCGGTGCAATTTTAAAATTAGTACTCAGCCAGGGTCTGAGGTTGCACGGGCCATCTGAATAATAGATATCTCAAGTGGATAGAAGCGAGGTCACGTGAGACCCTTGGGATCCATATATTTTCATATTCCGCCTCCGTTTTCCTCAA
>BGPR01027483.1:0-20700 GCA_013235015.1 Araneus ventricosus
GCAACAACTATATCATTTTCAGACAAAATAAATAAAAGCTTAGGTAGATTCGTCAGTTTCTTCAGTTAATTATTATCGTCCAACAAGGTCCTAAATAAAAAGATGAAAGTACAATGCAAAACTGAACGAACACGATTCCAGAATTTAGGTAAACAAAAGTCATGGAAAGCAGCTATTCAAATAAAATCTAATAAATTTAGTAATATATAGCTATATATATATATATATATTTAAAAAACTTCCCATAGCTGTGATGATTTTTTTTTTCATTTGGTGGAAGAAAAATAAAAAAGTATCTATTATTTTTTTCATTACCTGTACACTAACACTAAGAGGTCCTTCAAGCTCTTTAAATAGAAGCATCTTCTAAATTGAAAAAAGCTGCTTCATTCAAACTGATTTGGATGTGAAAGATATTTGAGGTATAAAACAATTTCAGTAGCTTGCACCTAGTTGAACCTTGTTTCAAGTCATATACTAATGACCTTCCACAAGATAGCGTTTCCATGGGCCTTGAGCCTTCAATGTGAACACCAAAGGAAAAAATGAATTTGCAAATATAATGTACAAAACAAATTTGATGCAAAAGAAGTTCAAAGTTTATATAATGTTATATTTAGAATTACACTGAGCTGTGCTGAAAATCGCCCCAACACCATTCCAAAATTTTATGTAAAATGACCCCTTGTATCCTAATATGCACCCCATTCTTGCCCTCTATCACCACCGCTTTCGACCTCCATTTTTTTTTATCATCACTGTCTGGTAATTTTATGTAATATGAATTTGATTTGGAGGGGGGAAACTATTATTTTTACCCCAAGTGAAATGTCTTGAGGGGAGGTGAAAGTTCTAAATATGTGAGCATTTGTATGGGGAGATTTGGGTGGGATTTGTCCCCTAACGGTAAAAAAATCACCAGACCTGCTTGGTTTGTTTTAATTTTTCACTTATTTTCTACATATTCCAGCTTCTCCAGCCCCAACTTTTCCTCACCCAAACACCCCAAATAAAATATAGCAGTTACCAATTTTGGCTAAAAAGGGTGAGGGGGAGAGGTTCCAAGCCCTGACAGAAAATTTGGAGATTCAATAAAAAATAAATGCTACGTTTTTATTTTATCATCACCGTTCTGTAAGTTTTGCCAAGAATTTGGATTTGAGGCAAAAGGATTATTTAACACTTAAATTTAAAAAATAAAATATAATATATATAAATAAAGACAAAATAAATTTGGAAGATTCACTGTACAACGTTGTCGCTTTTAAAAATATCAAACTCTGGATTGATCAAACAGTTTTGTGAGCAATGGACGAGTATTGAGATGGATTTAACTTTTGAAAAACTAAATTTCCTCGGCCCTAGTGAGGTTAAATCAAGAAGGGAATTTCGCGGACCCCTACCTAGATTAACTTTTTTAAAGATCTAATGCTTACAAACACCTTGAATCAGTAAAGAAAACTTGATGGCTTGTATCTAAAAAATGCGAGCATGTTGGCAGAATACCGGTAGTCATTGGAAAAGGAAAACTTTCTACTCATGTTACAAGAGGAAAGCAAGCACCAGATGAAGGTACTATATTATAAAATTATAATATAATATATCTTATTATTATTTATTATTATATATTATATTTTATTTTTAAATTTAAGTGTTAAAAGTATCCTTTCCTCCAACCAACAATAAGTAAATTGTGAATAGTGGTACAAATAAAGAGCAGCAACGCTAGGCCAAATGAATTCAAACTTTTTGTCAGCTTCTGGCCCCCCTCACCCATGCTTTTAACCAAAATTGTTGCTATATTTCTTATTATATGGGTGTTTGGTGAGGAAAAGGAGGCTGGTTGAATATGTAGAAAATAAGTTATAAAATTACAAAAACAAACCAGAAAACCGTCATTTTCATTTTTTTTTAATTTAAGGGGACAAATCCCCACCAAATCTCCCCTTGCTACAAATGTTCATATTTTAGAACTTTTTTTCACCCTCTGTAGCTCCCTCAGAAGATTGTTTAATAAAATAATGATTCTACAAAGCAGAATTTCTTTTATTTCTATGATGCATAACACATAATTTGTAAAACTTCCAGAAACTAGAGATATTCATAATATATATCCTGATAAAAGTTAGTCAATAATAAATAAATTATTTGAAGGAAGAATTTAGCAGCAATTTATTCTAAAGTAATTTCAATTAATAAATAAAAGATATATACCTGTTTTATCACAACAAATACGTTTGATGTCAGTTTCTATTGTGGAATCTACACAACAAATATTTAGTTTAATGTCAATTTCTTCTGTTGTTGTGGCACTGACAAGAAAATGTCTAGTTATTATTGGCATCATATATCTTCTAACCTTTTAGTAGAGCTTTGACTGTCTGTCTCATAACCATCATCAGTGTTCCGGTTAAGCAAAAGTTTTGTTTTAAAACAAATTCTAAAAAACACTCGCTACAATTATTCTTATTAACAGTTTCTATAAATTCTTTGCTAAAAGTCATTATTTTTAGAGTATTATTGAGAAGTCAAAGATTAATAAGAAATTTGCTCAAGGAAGTTATTCAATAGATAAGCATGCGTACTCAAAGAAAAGAAGAGAAGAGAAAGCATTAGAAAAAAGGCGATTACATTAATGCAACAAAATTACCATCAATATAAATAAAAAAAATACATATCATATAAAGTATCTAAAAAAATATAATTACAATCAGTTAAATAGATAGCAGCTTTGAAATCAGTCAAAATTATTTAGTTTTAATCCCATGAATATAAAAAAATATTTAGAGATTTTACTTAGTTAAACTAAGCAAGATCTTTTTAATAGTATAGATATAGATGATTTGGTTTACACACTTGTGGAGATGTATAAAGAATTTGGATTGAATAAGAATTTAAGTATACATAAATACAAACATCTTATTAATTTAGTATTAAAAGAAAACTTTATTATTTTTAATTATAGATTCTTCCACCAGATTAAGGGACTGCCACGGAGGGGGGCAGCTAGTACTATTTTGGCTAATTTATATCTACATTTTTATGAGAAAGACTTCAATTCTAATAATTCATATTTAATATTTAGATTTATTGATATTATATTTAATAAAGATCCAGAACAAATACCACATATTAATCTCTACCCTGATTATTTAAAACTAATTAAGACTGATAATAATGAATTAATAGCAGAATGTCTCGATTTAGTATTAAAAATTTTAGATGGAAAAATTAAGACTGATATATATGATAAAAGAAATGCATTTGACACTGAAATTAATAAATTTCCTTTCTGGAATAGTAATCTTAGCAAGTCTATTTTTAGAAACTTAGTAATTAACTATATAATTAGAAATAATAGATTAGTTATACATAACAATAATAAAATTACAAACATTACACATTTTTTTAAGAGTGCTATATTGTTTGGAATCCCAGAAACATTTTTATTTACACACTAGAAAATCACCCATCATGGTATGATGGGTGCAAAGTGCCTCTACATTCGAGAGATTTCCCATCAAATCTAACGTGTTTAAAAAGATATATATGCGACAGAAATGTTTAACATTGATTGAAAACAAATAAAATAAAGATATGTATTATGACAAGAAATATTTTTTTATTTACATATTTCTTTATTCAAAAAACCTCTTGGTAAACAAAATTCAGTGTGAAGTATTTTTCGTTGTTTAACAATTTTCCTTGTACTTCAGATGTCTTTGAGTAAATTTTAACGCTGTTGAAAAATATTATCAAATTATATCATCACGATTGCACTAAATAATTAGATGCATCGTGGCGTCCAAACTATATCACGCGCATGATATACCACTGACATAATTTACTACTTTCTTTTAAAAAACGGAAATTAATTTGAAATATATGATTAATACAAGTTAAAATTTCTCAGGAATTATTGATCATAGCAAGATAAATTTTATATCAATGGATAGCAAATTTTATTTCACTATTTTAGAGCTATTAAATTTGAAATTAGAACGACAATTACTCATAAATTTAAAATTACTGAAATTTAGGTTCTCTAACAATGAAATAATGCTGTTTAATGTCTCGCAAAGCTATGGCGCAAGTTTTATTGTTGGTGACATCAGAGCATTACCTAGAGATCTGGTCTATTATATTAGTAATATTGATAGGAGATACTTAAGTTACTTAGAATAAATATATATTAATTTGTGTAAAAATTTTATTTTTCTCTATTAGAAATGTCTTTCTAAGAATTTTGCTGATAAGATTATGTTTAAAATTTAAGTTAGCATATTCTAGTTCATTTGAAATAATTCAATTTCTTGTATATAGGTGGTACCACTATTTTTTTATAATTTCTCTAAAATTTGTTCCATAAAATTATTTAAAAATTTAGTATGTTTTAAAAAATGTAGGTTTGTTAAATTATTCTCTCAAATTTTAAATTTTATATGACATTTTAATTAAATTTAAGACCTATTATTAATTTTCAAGAATGTGATATATTTTATACAGACTATGTATTGAATCTTTAAGAGCGGCTTATAGCTGATGGATATGTTGATAGCAGTAAAATGAATTTCTCACACTTTCGTTCACTAATTCTTTGTTAATATAGTTACATCTTAGATGTAGAATTAATTGATTTTGTGCAATTTAGAATAATGTGCAAGATTTAATGTTTGTTTAATAAATGTTAATTTTTTCTTATAATGTGTAGTTTAGGGTAAGACTATCTCCCTATTTCTTCTGCATATTTAGGGTAATTTACCCTTTATGTTTTCAACAACTGATCTCATTGATGGTTTTGTGCAAATAAAATCAAGATTTAAAATGACAAGCTCATCCAAAGTCAAGCTGATCGCTTAAATGGTTGAAAACTCCATATTTTGGATTGTTCTTTTTCAATTATTTAAGTCTTAATAGTAACAGAATTAATATGTTATGTTCAAAAAACTTTCTATAGGTATTTTGGCACTAATTTAATAATTTTGATTATTGGATTAATTTAAATATATTTGTAAACAATTGAAATTCTTGAAATGAATGTTTGATGTGTTTGTTGTTTTACTTATGAATAAATATTTTGTATATATCAAATAAATATAGAAAATAGATGCGAAAAAATATGCATTCGTGGGAATTTTTTTTTTTTTTTTTTGCATAATACCTGATAAGACCAGAAACACAGATGCTTTATTAATTTTAGTTTGCATTTCTTGTCTATTGGGAAGAAACAATTTCAATTGATTGAGTTTAAATTCACATTTCATTATTGAAAAAGCATGCAGCTTTTAAAGTTCATGCACAAACTGAAATGATAAAATAAATCTAGATTAAATTAGTAAATTAATTAAGATATTAATCATTCATTGTTAAACGTTTACCTTGCTTATGACAAAATCTCTTCAATAACATCATCACTTTCACAAATAACAGCTAGAATGGCTGAGCATAAATGTCTTATAACACTGTTATAAGACCACACAATCATTAATTATAGACATGTAAAACAAATGAGCAACAGACTGAATAGAAAATAATACAATCACATCTTTAAAATACAACTTTCCCCAAAGTCTCAGAATGTTGCTTGATGTAGTGCATGGCAAGGTATGATATAACACTTACCATATGCGAAAGTGATATAAATTATTCATTCCTGATGAGCGATTTTCATGACTTTTATCTTCAATTTCAGAATCTTTCTGTGTTACTTCAGCTATTTCTTCAATATGCCTACCAGAGTGACCCGTTATTCTTAAATTTACAATTTTTGACATGCATAGTTGTATGCACATATTTGCCCATGGTTGTTAAAAGCAAGTTATCTTGTAGATTTCACTACGGAAATTCAAAATATCAGATAATTCAATTTCACCTCAGTTGCAAATAGCTGGGACTAGCAAAATACATAAGCTTTTTCTTCACATCTCTTTTAACCCAAAATCAGATTATTATTGGACAAACCTTGCATACAAACTCTACTTATCATGTCAAAAAGCTTTGAAACTATCAAATTTGTAACAGATACAAGTTATATATGCTGAATTTTTTTGTATACACTATGAAAACTTAAATGTATTCTCTGGAAGAAAAATGAATAAATAAAAAGTCATAACAAATAGAAAAAAAATCTTAGTAAAAAAAATTTAAATCGTAGCAGAAATGTTAAATTCTCTGAGAAGATCTGATTTAAAAACAAAAAGTTTTTACTTTTTACTGGGAACAGATAAAAATCTTTGACCTAGATGTTATTCTTACATAAAAATGAAAGATCAAAGCTACAGTAACTAACTTACTAAATAATGTTCAAAATGTTATAATTACCTTTATTGGGATATTCAGTGTCCTGTTTAGTACAGCTTCCACAGGTAAACGAGCTTCATCTACAGGCATAGGAACACCCAGTATTTCATCTGATACAGATTCAGATGAATTTTGTAATCCTTGTGATGGTTCTGTAAGTTGGCCCTCAACAACAACAGGAGCAGCAGAATCAATACAAATTGAATATATTCGAGGTTTAACAAGATCAGATACAAGTTCACCAGCAATACCATGTTTTAATTTATAAAGTAAAGGAGCTGTACTGCTCGGCATAGCTGCAGCAGAGCCAACTGAGATAAACACCAAAGGAAATTTAAACTCTTTATTGTTGGCCTTAGTGTCTGATTTAAATGGAATATCTGTTTCTGATTGAAGATGCTTGACAGAATACAAAATTTCTCTTTTTGGCACAGCATCTAAAATTTCCTTAAATGTTAACGGCTTTGGTTGAGACTCTATCTGATTATCTGAAAAAAATATTTGAGAATAAGATCATCAATAAAAACATGCTTCAAAGCCTAAGCATCATCCTCCAACTTTCAAAGTTAATTTTAATGTCTAACATAAAGAAACCTTAAAAGTCATTTAACACTGCAAGTAAAATTTCTGAATAAATTTAAGAAATAAAACAATATATTCACGATGCACTTACATTGCAATCTAAGATTAAATTGATTAATTAAGATTAATTAAAAAAGTTATAGGAAAGGGAACCAAAAGTTACCAAAAAGAATGTTATACTTGATTATTGTTAGTCAAGAACATTTTACTGAATAGCATGCTGAAATGCAATATGACATAAATATACATCACATTGTTTTACAACTTAATAATCTAACTCTATCAGCCCTTATTCGAAAGTTCATTGACTGTTCAATTCTATATAAACAGAAATCCTATCATCAGATATAAAATCACAGGAAACAAAAATATGTCCACTTCAATATATATTCGACTTAATATAAAACATAAGAGGTTTTTTTTTTTTTAGTCTCCTTTCTTTTCTTTAGGATGTTTGTTTCATTCAGTGCCACAGTCGCAAAATAAGCAGTACCGGAACGTTCTAAAAGTAGTGCTGTAACGCTCTAACCTGGGTGAGAGAAATTGCGCTGTTTTAAGGACATGTTTAGCATTTTTTTTTCCTATTTATTTCTCTTGGGAAAAAAAAGCAGTACCAGAATGGCGTTCCAGTGTGCTCCACCTCCACTACACGCCTGGTTTCATTGAATAGAATTTTTTTTATTTGTGAAATGATATAATATATTAATGCTTCATTAAATACAATGCTGAAATTTAGTAAACCACTGCCATCCACAGAACAACTTTGAAGGAAACCTGAAGAAAATAAAATCTGCTTCACTGTTGGATGTCAATGAAAGGGAAGATGCAATGACCATAATCCATAAAAATTTAGAGACTCAAGAAGAAAAGAATGTGTTCTGAAATAACCATTCAGTGATTTGAGAATCATTTTATTAACCTGGAGCACAACTGTTTCTGTTGATACAGATGTCAGTCACATTTACTCAATTAGCATAAGACAAGTCTATTTTACAATGGCAGAACAATTAGCTCCATTTCATTGTAGTTAAGCCTAGCCTTGCTATTTCTCAAATACATTGCAACTTCACAATAAACCTAAATACAAATTGGAAATTCATTTAACATAAAAGGATAGTGTAGTACTCCTCATACCTCAAACCTGAAGAAAAAAATTCCCCCAATTTTTTTTTTTTTTTTTTTTTACTAAAGTGCAATGTTTAATGCTATTACAAGTGCAGTAAAAGAAAAAATAAGTATAGAAACTTCACTTTATGTCATAAAATTCTCAAAAGTATTAGGCAACAACAAATATTTCACATTCAAGTTTTCACAGTATTTGTTGAAAAATATGACAGAAAATCAAAAAGGAGGAGGAAAAAAAATTAGTATAAACTATTTTGTTTTATGCTTAAAAGTTTGGATGTCCATATTCAAAAAGCCATGGATAAAAATAACTTTTAAACAGCTAATAAATCTTATATTTGAGCATACATTAGAAAGCATTTAGTATCTCATGAAATCTTTAATTAAATTATTCAAGATAAAAGTATGGCTAATTTGTACAATTACTTAAAACCCATTTAATTTCAAAAATACAAGATTTATAGCATGCAACTTAAGAACATTAGAAATCCTAAAATTTTTATTTGCCAAAGCATGGCCAACTTTAAAAATTCAGGAGGGTGGATGCAGAAAAAGAGATATTTTAAAATTGTTGGAAAAATAGTCCATGCATATCAAACAAACAAGGTAATGAAAATCAAGCCTTCTCTATTCAGAACCACTATTCTTATAGTCTGCATGCAAAGGATTACTTGTACTCTTCTCCAAAATGTTGCATAACAATGAAGGAAGGGAAATTACATGAGATCATCATGAAAAAAAAAGTTGTCTGGAAAAACTTCAGCTTAATAGGTTAAAAAAATCTTGAGCATCACAGATGTTTCTCATCTCATAATTTGTGATGAGCTGAAAGTTTTCTGAAAGAGTGCATATTGTGCTTGATTGCTAAAAGTATGATGTGAAGCAATACATCAATATATAATAGTAAGAATAACATGACATGAGTTTTATCGGCAACAACCTCTTCTATATCTAACAATTAAAAACTCTATGAAAGACATATTTCAGAATAAAAATATGCAATATAAAAAACAATTTTTATCATTGAAATTGGATATATTGATACAAGTGTATATATGAAAATGTAATCCCTAAGTTGGGGGGGGGAGCACTAGACAGAATGATAAATTGACAAATATAATGCACATAAAAAAGAATACAAATTGAACACAATTAATGAATAATTTATTTTTATACCTTTTTGCAATGTAGACCACCTCTTTACACCTTTCCACTGATTATAAAGACGCTGAGCCTGTCTAAGAGTTGGAGTATGTTTTGATCTTAATGACTTCTTCTTTCTGTAACGCATAGCATACTTAGTTTTTGCATCACTCACAGAAAGACCCATTTGAAAATACTTGAAAAATTCTCTCCTCACCTGAATCAAAGGAGAAATAAATCAAAATTCTTAAAATGAATATCTTAAAATACCATTTCAAAAACTACCTGCAGCAAAATATGTAATTTAACTTGACACGATGTTTATACATACAATTTTTTATCAATCAGAGAAACTTTTTAGATTAAAAAGTTTACATGATTCATGTATAATTTACAAGAAATTATACATGAATTTTATCAGCTTTTGTTTGAAATTATAAGAATTTAAAAAATACATTTTTAAAATAAGTCATCAATGATTTATAGATGGTTCATTATTATATATCTTTAGGTACAAACACAGTAATAGCTTTAGAGAAGTTAAAGCAAAAAAAAAAAAAAAACATTCAATAGGTTATGAATGTCCATTGTGGTATTAAGGCAGTAAAATTGTAACTACAAATAAAGGAAAAAATAAACTAATAGAAATTACTTATGATTTATTATCACAGAAAATTAAGTAAAAATGCTCTTCATTTTTTCACATATTTTAGGATTTAAGTTACATAATTTTAAAATAATTATTCAAATTTCCTATGGAATTCTAATCAAAGCATTAAAAAAACTCCCTACTTAAATAAGAAATCTAAAGTAAATAAATAAACACATGACTCACATTGAAAATTTTTACAGTATGATGAAAATAAAACATAAACCAGAAATTCATCACAACAGCTTTGTTTAGTTTGAAATACAAAGGACAAGGCTTCATAGGGACGGGGAATTCAAAAACAGAAGGAACATTCTCACTCAGTAATTACTACTGTTTTAAATGTACACTGACTTCTAAGAAAACTTTGAAGAGTAAATTATATCAAATTTGAAATATTTCAATACACCAATCATTACTAGAAATACAAATATTTCAGATAAAAATAATCACATGCAAATAAAACAATATTTCAATATAAATCATTTGTTATTCAAATATTGCTATGTAAAGAAGAAACATAAATAAACCGCAAAAATATAAGCGCATATTAGAAAGTAAGGTTCCCTATTTTTTTTTTTTATTATCATTATTATTATTTATTTTGAGAGTTTTAAATATACAATGAAGAAAGTATAGCATATATGAAGCTGCATATGTATCTTATTCTTCCATATAATCACTTTGCTTGTCAAGGCATTTACCATAACAGTAAAGAAATGAATCTAAACCTTGGTAGTAGAAAGATCTATCCTGACAATAAAGTCAATTGTTGACGATTTGTTTAATGTCATCATCTGAGTAAAAATGTTCTGTTCAAAGATGCATTTTAAGCTTGGAGAATATATGAAAGTCAAAAGGAGCTAAATCAGGACTATAAGGCAGATGTGATAGAATTTAGAGTGCCAGGAATCCAAGGGATTTGGTATGGCACAAGCTGTATATAATCTTCAGTTGTCATGCAATAGCAGAACTCCCTGGGACAGTAATAATGCCATTTACTTATAGTAATAATGATCATTATGATATTAGTAATAATGATCAATTTGATATATGATGAAGAGTCAATTGTCTTTTTTTTGCTTTATCACTGAATCATGATCATCAATATGTCTCAATGAAGTTAAAGTTCATCCCTCTACAAAACGCTGATTTCATTTTCAGGTGAAATTAGCAAACAAAATAAGCAAACTACTGATTAAAATAAAATAAATAAATAAACAAACAGGACAAATCAGAGACAATGAACCAAAATTCCCACTTTTGTATGATAAAACTGCCAAGAGATGAGAATACATATGCTACAACACATTCTATCACTTTCTTTAGTTCCATTTGCTGAATATCGTTTGAGTTGTTGACATCGCATAAATTTAAAATGGGTTAGTTAGTAAACTGAAAGTTTTTTCCATCGAGAATAAAGTGAAAATTATTAAGAGAATAGAAAATTATGCGAGTCAATCTGATGTTAGTTGTGTATTTTCTCTTTCTAAATACCACTGGGACCATTTGGAAAAATCGTAGCATGGTGATCTCAGCCTACTATTAAAATCTGAACCGGAAGTACCTACAATTAATTTTACTCTTTAATTTTTTAAAAATAAACATTTATTTTAGGGATGTAACGAATATTTGGCAAGTATTCGGCCCTTTTGCCGAATATTTTCAAGGTAATAATTATTTTAAAATGTGCTTTTAAAGATATTTAAAAGCACATATTGCAGAATTACTATTCAGTGCATTTATTAAAAAATCTCCTAACATTTACCCAATTTTAAGTTGCTTTGTACATAAGTGTATGTAATAATGCTGCGTTTTATTTATCATCGTAAAGCTTGAAATTACGATACAAGAATAATAATTGTTCAGCATTTTCAGGAAGAAGTCTGTTCTATTTAGTTTCATAACATATATATTAAGGGCTTCAAAAAATAAGCTCTCACTGTATACTGTGCTTTCAAGAGCTGAAAGATATTTTCTTCCTAAATTTGCAAATCTTGGATTTTTTTTTCCACCAATTAAGTGGACATTCTAATCTAGCTATTAGAAATTTTTATAAAAATTGAAATTTACTTCTAACTTTCATTTATCCACAGAATTTTCTTTTGGATTTGTCATTGCCATGTTCTCCAATGATGACTTTTTTTATTTCTGTTTAGCAAGTCCAAAATGCAGAGAATTTTTCACATTTTATAATTGTAATTAAGATATTTAGAATATCACTAAAAATACATCAAGGTGTTAATATTTTTTTAAATGTGCAAATAATAAAAAATAATTTTTTATTCATTTAATATTTGAGCAGTATTTTATTTAAAATCAAAAATAGAATATTTTTAAAAAGTAGGTATTCGGCCGCCAAATATTCGGCCAATTCCTAATTTATTTTAATTTATTATAGCCCAAAAATAATTGTAATTCAGTGTAATTAATTTGTTTAAAAAAAAATGTGTTTAAGGAATATAGCAAATTTTGTGCAGCCAATATTTGAAGAATCAGATATAGCGAACTTCTGGACATCCTTTGAGTGTTCATTATAAAAAGGGTTTGACTGTATTCATGAGGGTCATGCAGAAAATAAAGACTGTTTAGTTATAAAAAATGAAAAACACAATATTTATTGGAAAAAAAAATTCTGTTACATACCGGAAGCTTCCTTCACTTCTCTACATAATCACCTCCTACATTTAAACATTTGTCGAATCTGTCCACAAGCTTCAGAATTCCCATGTCATACTCTTCTGCCACCAGTTCATTAAGCCAGGTGGTCACTGCATTCTCCAACTCTTCATCACTTCCAAAACACTTACCGCCCAGAAACTCTTTCAGCTAAGGAAAAGATGG
Organism: Araneus ventricosus; assembly: GCA_013235015.1. Classification (NCBI taxonomy): domain Eukaryota; kingdom Metazoa; phylum Arthropoda; class Arachnida; order Araneae; family Araneidae; genus Araneus; species Araneus ventricosus. The sequence goes on from BGPR01027483.1 coordinate 12,644, forward strand.
AAATCCCTAGAAGCAAGGTCCGGACTATAGGGACTGTATGACAGAAATGCGCAAGCGGTCCGTCCTTTGTTCGAATGCAGTGAACACTTGGCTTAATGAGCTGGTGGCAGAAGAGTTATAACATGAGAATTCTGAAGCTTGTGAACAGATACGATAAATGTTTAAATGTAGGAGGTGATTATGTAGAGAAGTGAAGGAAGCTTCCGGTATGTAACAAAATTGTTTTTTCCAATAAACATTGTGTTTTTCATTTTAACAGTCTTTACTTTCAGGATGACCCTCGTACACTATGTATCAATGATAAACTTTAGCGTCATTGACAGTGGTTAGAGTGTCTAAATTCCTATGCTTCATACAAGCTATCTATGGCACAAAGAAAAATAACAATAATTACCATAATTAATGAGGACCAAACTTCTTACCTGATCTCTTATATCTTTAATTACTTTGTTATCTACACATTCTAAAGGGTGACTATGCTGCCCAGCAATCTCAATCACACAAGGCAAAGGAGGATCATAATGCAAGTATTCATCATATTTAGCAGAGGAAGGTTCAGACTTTCTCACATATATATCTATTTTAGCATTGCAGTCATCTCTTTGAGATGTATTTTTTTTCCTCCAAGATCGATTGCAAAACCATGTTAAATAAAAGGTATACCTGTAATTGAGACATAAAGCAAAATTACTGTCAGTTTTTTTGCCACAGAAGAAAATAGTTAAACAAAAATGTAGGGAAATATTTTTAAAAGTATGCAAACGATATAGTACAATCCTGTCAGCAGGGCTTCAATCATCATGAAACTTAAATGTTATGCTGGTTAAACTGTAGAGTACGGTGCGGTTTTGCTTCCTGCCACTTCGTTTTGACAACTGTTAATCGCTAAGAGATGCACTCCGCAACGTTGCCGCTGATTTGTTTTGGGTGAGAAGCAAGCTTTTTATTGGTCTCCTTGCACATCACCACTTCTTGCACATTGTTTTAATTGGTTGCCTCTTTGCATCGGCTCGAATTTTGAAAATTGTAATCATTTCTCAATGAATTTTTCTGAAATGATGGACTCCTCGCTTCTGTTGATGTTTTGAAGAAGGAACCTGTTTTGGTTTGATTGTTGCAATGCTTTTCAAGTCTTCCATATGATATCATGACTTCAAGGTCTTCGAAATACAATTCTTGTTCAAAAGGAGCATAACTCTGGTCATGTTCGTTCTGTTGAGACCTTTTACCAGCTTAAAACAGCCGACGTCATTGCTGTTTTACACTGGTGTATGGATCAAGGTTTGATAGCCAGCTTTTTCATTTCAGTGTTTTGTTGTTTTATTCTGATCGTTTTGATGCTTTACATTTTCAATGAACAAGCAAAGTTACTAGGTTTCCATTTTGCTGCTAGCAAAGCCTCTGATGTTTTTTTTTAAGTTAAAAAAATTGCCTGGTACCCATTTTAGATGCCGCAGGCATCACATGCATTCCCTCCTATTTGAGATGCCACGGGCATCACATGTGCAAGAGACCAATAAAAAGATCACTGTGCACTCAAATCAAAAGTTGACAACATCGCTCAGAGTTGCTCCAAAAAAGAAAAAGGCGGAAAATCAGACCACACTACAGTTTCACCTAAATGTTTATGCTGTACCAGTTTGAGTGAGCTATTGCTAAAATTTAGCAAGTTTTTGACTTGGGTCCTGCTAATAGAATTGTATCAAAAATACTGCTACTCATAATTTTTTTAGGGTGGTAATTATTTGCACTTTAGTTTGGATAATATTCACTTTCATAAAAGCAATTAACACTTGTAACAAATATACTGCATGAAAAAGAAATTATTCCACTATAATTAAATTTATTCAACGTGAAAGAAAAATTTCATCTTTGAACAAATATGTACACATAAAAAAATATTATCACCAGAATTAATTATTTTCCCCAATAAAATGCTTTCCAATTTACATGCATCATTGTATCTATAATCTCTTTCTGCATTTTTAAAATTGGACGTTCTATTTTTACCTTATGTGATTATCTGATAGAATTAGTAAACTGGCGAGTTTATATAAATTATTAAAAATAGGGTTAAATTTTACTCTACGGTGCCCACTTACTTTGTTCCTCTTAGGATCGTCAACTCTTTTGCCGCCAAGAATGGAGAGGAGAGAACATTTGTTTTGGTTGCGCAATGATGATTTTAACGAGCGAGGTGTGCGCATGCACGGAAATTGATCTTTTCATTGATGTTTTGTGCATGGCGCGATATTACGATTAATTTTGATTGGTTTGTTCCGTTCATCTGTTTCATGTGATTGGTCGATTCAATCGAATTTGTTTTGTCGGTTTAATTTTTGTCTGATTTTATCATTTCGTTACGTGCGCTTCATACAGCTGTTGTTGATTACGGCATTGGTTCCCTTTTGACCTGCCATCAGCTTCAAACAGCGGAAGCTAAAGTTGTTTTCCAGAGTGTGTGGATCAGGGATTGATAGCAAGCGGATACCAGTGTCCTAAGTGTAAACAGCAATTGGGCAATTAAAATGGGTATGCAAAGTTTTAACTACACTTTTCTTGTTTTTGAACATTTTCATTCACTTTAGGTTCAGAACTGTGTATGTTATTCTGTGTTTTCACTTATCAATAAATAAGCGAAGCTACTAGTGTCCCGCTTTGCAGAAAGCGAAGCCGCTGTTTTTTTTTTTTTAAGTTAAAAAAAAATTGCCCGGTACACGCTTGAAATGCCGAAGGCATTCAGTGCTCAATCTCTCCTTTTCAAATGAAGCATGCACAGTAGAGCAATAAAAAGTGCACTGTGCATCCAAAACAGTGTTTGGCAACAGCAAATGAAATTGCGCCAGGAAAAATTGGCGAGGAGCAAGTGGACACCGTAGAGTAAAAGTTTACCAAAAATAGTTTCAAGTCATAATAAATAAAACTTTTTTTCAAGTAATTTTTCTTCTAACTCAAGTAATAGAAGACGAGTGAATTTTGGGTACTTATGTGTTATAGAGGCCCCTATAAGTAACTACCAAATATTCGCAAAAACGTCATCATAGTAAAATCATAGCTGCAATCTGCTTGGCAAAATCCGAAGTTCGCCAAGTAAACTTGGGGGACGTTATAACACTTAAGAACCTTTTGAATTATAGCTCCATATGAACCGAGTCCATCCAAATGAAGTGTGATCAGATATTTCCCATTTCTTTACAGAGAAAGTCATGCACTGTTGGATGAATAGTTTAAAATAACTTGTTTCCAAGTAATTATAGTATCCTGGAGACAATTTTGAAAATAAATCCTACCAATAATAATTTTGTGGTACAGCTTTGATATACGGCATCACTGGCGATAATTTTGTTTTGCCGACTTTTTTTCAACAACTTCAAAATGGCGATATTTTGTTTTGGTGACTTAACGATACGATGTTCGGTTAAGCAACAAAAAGTCGCCAATACAAGATTATTGCCAGTGATGCTGTATCAGAGCTGTTCCAATTTTGCACTTCCTAAACCTATAAGTACCATAATTAGGAAAGTGGAAAATCATTTATTTATGCATTATTGTTAGTCACTGCAGAATAACTGATACTGCAAGATAGTATTTATAATATGTTTAAACTTCCAAAGCCATAACCGATGTAATAGGCATATCTCTCATGTTTTATAACAGTGGCTTCAAGTATTGCACCCGACTCAAGTTTAAATAAAATTTCAAAATATTTATTTTATTGTTGGTAAAGAAACGATATATACAGAAAGAAATAAAGAATTTAACGCTTTGTAAGAGTACAGAGCGGAACCTAGTTTAATTATTTAGGAATTGTTCATTTCGAACCAAGTTGGAAAAGTTCAGGAAATAGGGGGGGGGAAAATGAATATTCGAAATTTTACATGAATAAGAGTACATATTTTCCGTACATGAAAGCACGTGGTACAAGTTTCAATTACCTGGGAGATATCTGTTTTCCAGTTTGAGGTATCCAAAATGTATTAGTTTTTTCAGAAAACAAATCGACAAATTGGTTAGCTTCTTCTTCAGAATTTATTGTTGATCTCAGATATGCGTATTGAGCTCTGCTTCTACTCCTATCCATAAGTAAATGAAACTGTTTAACTAATTCTTCCGCATCCATAACTGGTGAAAATTAGAAATACTTGCACTTAAGAATATATTAATTCTTATCTTGGATAGTATTCTTCAAATAATTTTTTGTACTAACCAATTTTTATTATCTGCCCATAGCTATAAATATAATTTCCTGCGTCAAATTTAAATCGCAAGAACGATAACATTCACTGAAAGTAAATCTGCAGTTAGTTGTCTAGTCAAGTCAAGTCGAAGAGTGTTTTTACTGGCTTATGCTACTGCAGCTAGTTATCATAAGCGAGAAAAAAAATGAAATTGTAAATAAAACAAACTGTCAACTATAAAATGTATTGCCATATTTCTGCTCTAAACAATCGAATTCTAAATCGCAGCCAATGGACGAGTTTTCTGTATTGTTTATCTACATTAAAATGCTATACCTACGTTTAGGGATGTACAATCCACGATATTTTGAGTAACAAATAGTTTTGCTATTGCTATTTTTAAATATCTATTCCAAATAACTGTTATTTCAATACCACTTTTAATTTTCAAAAAGTCTTATTGAGTATAAGTAAAGAGTTCTAAAAAATTCAAATAAAACAACTGTTATTTCTTCTACTTATTGTTAATACTTTTTATTCAATTTTAATGTTTAGTTCTTTGTATTGTCAACAGATGGCGCCGCAAAAATTCTTGTAGAAAGATAATTTGAACGGGTCACACACACTCAATAGTAATCAACCACAGATGTCACCCTTCGACGTCATAGTCGCAGTTTTCGGTATGATCTGTGATCACAGCATGGGATCCTTACGGCGACTAATCTTTTTTTTATGCAATTACCGCGATTCTGTCAATCAAAGAGAAAAACGAATACTTGCTCCATTGAGTTCCCGACGAAGCTTCGAATTACAAAAGTGATGTTATCATTCGAGAACGCATATCACAACAGGAGGGGTGATTCACAGTAGGACGTCTTAAACCGCAATGGGGGAGGAGGTGGAGGTAGGGTGATCTGCGCGGTTAAGCGTGACCACCTTATCTGGAAGGTCACCGGTGAAGACTCTGTTTTCCCCGAGTAGGTTGTGGTTATGACCCCTGTGTGGGGAAGGTAGTTCATGCCTTTCATGGCGCCATCTGATGACAGTATATAGAACTAAAAAATAAAACCTCGGAAAAATTATAAAGAGAAAAGAAATTAAAATAAAAAAACGCTTTGCGTACATTTTATACAAATGACTGAATCGCACGTTTTTGACGATAGTATTCATCACTGATACATCACAAAGCGTTTTTTATTTTAATTTCTTTTCTTTTTAATATGATTTTGTGTGGTTTTATTTTTTAGTTCTATATACTGTCAACAGATGGCGCCATAAATCTCGTACCTCCCCCCACATAGGGGGCATCACCACAACCCACTCGAGGGAAACAAAGTCTTCACCGGTGACCTTCCAGATAAGCAGTCACACTTCATCGCACAGATCACCCTACCCCCACCTTGGCTCGTATTATATCACATTTCGCACTCCCCACCCCCACCCCCCCCCCCCATCGTGGTTTAAATTGTCTTTCTGTGAATCACCCTGTGACGTATGCCCTACTCCGACATTGATTAAAGACTGGGTGTGTGCGCTCCCAGGCGCTGGACTTCCAGACTCATCTGCACAATAGACACATCCCCTTACCTTTCTTGTTGGCGGTCCTTCAAACACCGGGACCCTCTTTTGACGGGCTACTTACTGCTTTTCATTACCGACTTTCATCTACCGATTGCACCCTAGGCAACATTCCTAAACAGGTGGCTTTTGTGCTGCCAAGGGTGTTCCCGTGAGAGCACAAATGGGTTTGTCTTGTCTGTTGCGATATAAGATCTGGACGGAGAAACTACAGAGGAGATGAGATCCCGACAGCCAAACTGGTGGTCGCATTCAACGAAGGTCCGATTTGGACAGTTTAGCGAAACCCGCTAATTATTTTCTGATCAGTGAATGGACACCCCGCCTTGGGGCTTAATTTGTTATGTTGTTATTAATCTAGAATTATTATATTTGTATATAACTTTATATTTACTCCAAAAGAATTCTCAATAAATTATGTTAAAATTTAACATAGCTGTAATGTTCTTTTAAGCATAACTGCAAGACGTTACACACCCCTCCTGTTGTGATATGCGTTCTCGAATGATAACGTCGCTTTTGTAATTCGAAGCGAAATTCGGGAACTCAATGGAGCAAGTATTCGTTTTTCTCTTTGATTGACAGAATCGCGGTAATTGTATTAAAAAAAAATTAGTCGCGGTAAGGCTCCCATACTGCGATCGCACCGAAAACTTCGACTGTGACTTCTGTGATTGATTACTATTGATTGGGACCCGTGATCTCAAGTTCCAACATGATTATGCTACTGCTGTCGAATTAAAGGAGTAGCGGCGAAAGTTGACGTGGTGTGGTTTTCGCGCTTTTTGACTTCAAATTTTTTTTGTGCCTTCATATCAGGTGGGTTTTTTTCTTTTAGTCTCTGCTTTTTTTTTAGTAAACAGGTAAGTTTATCTGTTTCCCATGTTATATCTGCTTAAAATCACAACTTATTCAATTGACTTGACTTGACTTGAATTTGTGTTACGGGATTTGAAGAAACAAAGGCTATTGCCTTTGTTGCTTCAAATCCATTCATTCCCTTCTTCCAATTAGATGAACTTATTCAAACTTTACCATTTTGACTTCGGATTATGCCTCAACTTTGAACTCTTCCCAACAAATTAGTATGGCTTCTGCTTCAAACAATATGTTCTTTAAAAGTGCCAAGACTCTTAGCGAACTTGATATGCATCTGAGTAACCAAAAGTATGAGGAAATCAATATCATTATCGCTAATGCAGAGAAAACCAAAAAGATGCCTCAGACAAACCCATTTTTGATCCAAGACTTTATAAAAAAAATCAATCAATCGCCACGAACAAATCGAAAACGTGAAATATACCCGAAAGGGTAAGATTCAATTTACAACAAAAGACCCAATATGCGCTGTTCAATTGCTAGCTTTGGAAAAGTTCATGGGTATAATATAAATGTTGTTACCGATACAATTTGGAAAAATGTATGCGCTCGATTTTATGACTTTTGATATATATACATCTGCCCCCCTGGAGGAATTGGCTGTGGAAATCGAAGCGAAAAATGACTGTGGTTGAAATGCGACGGTTCTTAAAACTAAATTCAACTAAATAAATATCACCAGTTCTGATTACCATTCTTGGTACAACTGTACCTGAAGCAATGAAAATTTGGTTTATCCATCAACGCTTACAACAATTCATAGATCGTCCCAGGCAGTGTAATAAATGTTTCTCATTTACGCATCCATCACGCACATGCGACAAGGTAAACATGTTATCTTTGTGGGGTAGTTTACATCGGCCCTTGCCAACAACCTGAGAAATGTAACTGTAATGGTTCACACAATGTTAAATCCAGATCTTTTCCATTTTATGTAAACGAACAAAAAAAATATTGGAATTAAAATGCCGCAACCACATCACCACTGGTGAAGCTAGGCGTATTTTTCAGCAAAAAAATTGCTAAATACGTCGAAACTGTGAAAACAGTGCCAGCAGTTATAAAATCTTGAAAATACCATAAATGCTAAATTTAATACTCTTCTTAAAACAATGAATGACAGGTTCGAAAGGCAGATGGCAATCTTTGCGGATATGCTCCAAAAATCTATGGATTGTATTTGCCAAAACCTTTGGAGAAAAGAAGGAAAAAAGAGACAGCCAGAATTGTGGACTGAAAGAAAAACAAAAACGAACTTACCAACAAAAGGCATTGGGCCCAGAGGCATGTCTTCTGTATCTTTTGAACCCCTGGCATCCTGAAGAAGGATGAGCCAGACATTTGCCCAAGTTACTCAAGCTATTTCTTTTTACGAACTGGATAAGAACTCGACGACACACTGAGCGATGATTTGCTAAAGTA
>BGPR01027484.1:4106-20698 GCA_013235015.1 Araneus ventricosus
GGGATTTGTGGCATTCCAGGGATTTGTGGCATTCCAGGGATTTGAGGCATTCCAGGGATTTGTGGCATTCCAGGGATTTCTGGGAATCCAGGGATTCCTTGTCTCTTTTCTACTTTGTTTCTAAATGTGGATGGTGCTCCTGGGAAACCAGGTATTTGAGGCATTCCAGGGATTTGGGGCATTCCAGGTATTTGTGGCATTCCAGGGATTTGAGGCATTCCAGGGATTTCTGGAAACCCAGGGATTTGAGGTCCTTCTCTTTTTCCATCAGTGCTGTTTTCTGTTTTGTTACTTGCTCCTGGGAAACCTGGTATTTGAGGCATTCCGGGGATTTGAGGCATTCCAGGGATATCTGGCATTCCGGGAATTTGAGGCATTCCTGGGATTTCTGGAAATCCAGGAATTCCTTGTCTCTTTTCTGCTTTGTTCTTAACTGTGAATGGTGATCCTGGAAAACCGGGTATTTGGGGCATTCCGGGAATTTGAGGCATTCCAGGGATTTGTGGCATTCCGGGGATCTCTGGAAACCCAGGGATTTGAGGCATTCCGGGGATCTCTGGAAACCCAGGGATTTGAGGCATTCCCGGAATTTCTGGAAATCCAGGAATTCCTTGTCTCTTTTCTTTGGCTTTCTGTTTTTGGTTCAAAATAAATGGAGATCCAAGAGTCTGAAGGGTTTTCATGTTTTGTCTTTTTTCTTTTGAAGTTTCTGAAAACAAAAGAAAGAGAGATCAGATTTTTTTGAATAACTTAATGTTTCCTAAAGTGCTTAAATTTTTTTCCTTTGATAATTTCCATTTATCGGTTTGTGAAGAAAATTTCCTTAGTATAAGTATTTTAATAAAAAGTTCCGAATATAATATATCGTCTGCTATTTTTTCTGTATATTGCTAAGCTGTTGTTTAAAAAAGCTGATTTGTCCGTTCAGAATAAAAATAAAATATTCATCAAAAGTTTAGTTTTAGAAATATCGAAATTTCTTAGATCATATCTGCTTTCTGAAATGCACTAATAAGTGAGATGAAGTTGCAAGTTATTTTTTTCATTTAATAATCAAGATTATGTCTCTTCACGATTGATGAAATTGCTTTCCAGTAGTTGCAAGCAAAGATATGTGATACTCGGACAAGGTACTATATTTCCAGCCTCTTCTCATATTTGGCTGTAAAAAGGAAATAAACGCACTAATATGTAGCCTTCGCGGCCGTCTTCAAGACTGGCGTGGGAGTATCTATAGATACGTTTGTCTTGTCAAGACATTACTTTCCAGATCAGTAAGTGTTTATAAACCTCTTGCTCTGAAAAAATATTTTTATAAAATTCATGCAAGTTCTTATTAAAAGTGAGATTAAAATACACAGAAATCGAGCTAGGCGCTACTGTCGTCAAGAAAGTGTCTTTCCCCACTCTCACGTCCTGCTATTATTATTCCTAATTTTGTGAAATAATCGTTTTCTAAATCTTTTTCTAATTTCCTGTTCTAAAATCTAACCGAGATTAGATTTAAAAAAGAAAAAAAAACATTCGCATAGCAAATACACCTTTAACGACAAAATTACAAGAGGAAGCTGAAAAATATGAATAAGATAAAATAAAAATTTAATAAATGTGCAATAGAACAATCTGTTATTTGCAATAGAAGCATATTAATAAGATAGATCTTTATTATGAATGGTAGGACACTGAAAATTTGCGATTTTTGGACTGAAAAATATATAATATGTTATATGCAGTTTACATAGTACTATGCTATCCTTACAAAATTGTTTACATCGATTTTTTAAAAACTTTGTTGAGCATTAAGTGCGAGCTAAATGATTTGGAACATTTTTTCCTGTGGCTTTACAGTTTTTATAATACATTTTAAAGTAAAGTGCTGTTTATGATAAATAGACATGTTCATAAACACATGTGCGGAGTTGTTTCAAAATGTTAACCGTACTTGATTGAAGCCTTTTTTTGCAATAATTTAGATTTTCTTATTGAGTTTCATAATAGATTTTTATTTGTTTTCATCAAGATTTATATTGAGTGTTTTAGAAACTAGAGGTGAATCTCATAAAAAGATTCTGCATGATCTTTGAAAGAACACTTAGCTCATGATCGTATGACTTTGTGCCATTTTCTGTCTTGTTACTATTCATATAGTTTTTTTTTAAATGCAGACACAGGTGATATAAGCAGGCCTTTCAGGGTCATTTACTTTTGGTATTTTTACGTTTATTACTGTCTATGGAGAAATTCTTATAATAAAGTTTACTGCTCAAGATAATAACATTACAGTTTTCCTGAAAGAATCAAAGCTATCATGAAAAATCTTTTAAATTGTGATTTTTTAAGGCAAAGATGTTAGTTGCGAATGAATCACAAAAAATGATGCGATACTTTTTGATACGATCAAAATCAAAAATTGTTTTTTATTTTCGAACTTCCTTTCTGAGATACTTAACTGTTGATCTCACATATATGAAAAGTGAAAAAAAATTAATTGCAGTGTACAAATTGCAGATTTAGTATGCTTATTAAAAATCAAATTATGTCAATATTATCTAAAAAAGAAAATAATGAATTTAGGCACTTATATACGAAAATAAATTTCCCTTATTTTGTTACTTACCTCCAGTTGTTGCTGCTAAGCAGCTGCTTATAACAAGCGCTAGAACCAGCATTATTTCCTTCATTCTGGCAGTGGTATATCTGCAATGCAAAGAACATCAAGTTAAAATTGACCAATTTATTCTTATCACGATTATATTAAGAGCAATTTTAATAATATTCTTCTTTTCAGTTGGTGAAATGAATTTTAATGGAGTCAATTCGTGCTTTTGTTATTCACGTCAAGTGCGCCACATAAATCTAATTTTGGAATTCATTATGCATTTAACAAGAAGGAAAAGAGCGTGAAGTCACAGTACAGCGGAAGACAACGGGCAGTTAAATGATGGATGACTTGCGCAGTTATGTTTGTCACATGCCATTGTCATTACGGGAATTGACTCCAAAGAGCATGAAGTCAACTACAACGGAAGACAACTTTGTTGCGTGACTGTCATCAAGTTAGTTGACCCCAAAGGTCGAGAAGTCACAGTATAGAGGAAGACAACGGGCAGTTAAATGGTAGATGACGTGCGCAGCTAGGTCTAACATGCACCATTGTCGTTGCATGAGTTGTCTCCGTTATAATCTCAACTTTATAAGATGATTCATTAACAAGGAATGTGTTTACCTGAACCAATTGATTAAAAATTATGGGCAAAATATGAGCTTTAACTTACAATCAATCAGTCACGAGACTCCATTTACTATTGTTGTCATAATAAAGCAACTGAAAATCAAAACGAATAACCTTCACGAACAATAAGGTACCAGCAATCCGCTACGTTGAGCAAACCCCGCTTTTTGCCGAGAGTTCTAACTTTCAAATCCCCGAAATCACCATCATTCGTCCTCTAAGTTTTTCATTTTATCAGTCCATTTGACTCTAAATACACATCTTGTAGAGTTACAACCTCTAGCTTTAGTGAAAAACACATAATCTGGTTACGGAATCCCCCTTTTCCAAATTTCTATACCATACTAACGTTTGGCATTGTAAAATCTAAAATTTTTATTCAAATCAATAGTTCTAGCTTAAATCCAGCAAACATAACTCCTCTAAATTAAATCAACTGTTTTTAAACTCAAATTCGAATTATTAAATGACTATTTTAAATACAAGATCAAATCTTAATTAGATGTGGAGGTGCAATGGATACTTCGCATCCACGCGGTACTCCGTAACAAAACCCTGTTTCCGATCTCTCAAATCGCTTGGGTATATTTTGCGTTACTACTTGAAAGCAGTTGGCAATGGTTTCGAGCCTTTTTTAAGCTATCTTCATAGAACTTCGAAGAGTACGGCTTAACGAAGATGCTTACTTTTGCTTCACTGTGAACTTTTATTGTTGTTCCCATAATAAAGCAACTGAAGTGACAAAACGATTATATGTACTTTCGAAAAAATGCTGATAAGATTTCAAGAGTTTAATCATATTGTATATCTTGTTGTTGATTTCGTTCTGAGCTAAGGAGTTTTTCTTTTTGAATTTAGTAATTCAGTTACAATTACTTCTATAAGCACGTAACAAAACGTTTTGATTAAAAATTTACCATTTTCAATATTAATTCGTAATTTCTCCTATTAATCAACGGTATATAGTATAATAGCTTAATAAAACTTTCCTAAAATATTCCTTTTGAAACTATTTTTGAGAGTTTTACGTATCCTTTGTGTGTTGGTGGGTGTTCGCTTTTTTTTAAAAGAAATGTTTCCGGTTTTCTTTTACTGAACAAAAAATGTAACTACTCGGTTAGGCTCATACGAATGGAGAATTAACATATTAAATTTTTCAAAAATACAATTCAAATAAAATTTCTTACTTTTCTTGTTAGTAATTTTGAAGAAGAAATAGAATAATAAACTTTAATAAACAGTTTCAGTTGACAGAAAAGGGAAATAATAAAAGAATAATGATTTTGTAGATTTCTGGTATTTCTTCATGACTCAATAATTCAACAGCTAATTTTCGTTGAAAACTATTGTCAAAAAATTATTTCATCAAATTAGAAGTCAAATGTTTCAGACTTTATATCAGAGTTTCATAAAATTAAATTTTTAATCATTATTCAAAAAATTAAAACTAAACTTATACTAAAAGTTTATTTTAAAAAGGCTATATAGCGACTTCAAAATTGCAGTCATTATTTCTCTGGTCAGGTGAAACTTAGTTTTCTATTTTAGTAAAATATTATTTATTTTAAAAGAAAATTCAATATATCATTAATTCTATTGATATGATAAGAGTATACGTTACCTTCACGATGGAAATCACATGCGTTGGGATACCGTTTAAATATTTAAAATGAATTTTATGGTACTTACTTGCTAAACGAAATTTGAACTGATAATGCATAGCCTCAGAAGCCCGTTTTGAAAATAAAAGAATACAAACTTTTCCATATGAATGCGAATTATGCTAAACATTCACTTGATGAAATACTGTGGAAACCATAGTTAGGATTTTCGCGTCAATGTCCTAATCTTTATAATGTTACAGAAGATTTGAATTTCACGAACTTTGGAAATTCCTATTTTTGTTCAATAGTGTATCCTTTTTCAAAACACATCGAGTTTTTGAGCTTCCACAATAACTAGTTTTTATGGGATTTTGCATTAAATCTTTTTAAACCGGTCAAAAGTTTAAACAAAAAACACTCCATTTTGCACCACGGATTTAAAAAAAAACTCTTGAATGACTTCCAGCTCCACCAAATAAACCTGAAATTACTTCAGCCCGTAAATCCAGAAGATGCTTTGTCATACTTTTTGCTTAGTTAATATTTGTGGCCTATTTCCGCAGGTTCGGTTCATGTTCCACGAATAATGCGCCTGCAGAGACGAAGGTGTTCTACACCACTTTATAACTGACTGTCTTGGGACAAAAGCTTTGCACATTACCAAGTCCAGTGTAGAAAACCTTTCGATCTTGGGCGAAAATATTACACAGAACAAAGATCTTTGGTTTGAATATTGAACATAACGAATTTTCTGCATAAAAGAAGGCATGTCACCATCATAGGCTAACCAAGCCCTTAATTGCGTCCATTGGCTCTTTCAGCATTTACTGTGAACTATTCCTGGATACTTTTTATGTATTAATTCAAGCATTTTGTTCTCCTTCTTTCTGTGGTTCGTATTTAAGCCAAGAGGGTGTTAACCTTAAACGTCATTAGGTCGGTTCCTTCATGGTGGATTAATAATCATAATAATCGCATAACAGAATAGTTAATATCGCATCTGAAGATCAATTCGAGTTCAGAAAATTAAACTTGTTGCTAATTTCAAGAATCCCATGGACCCAAACATGCAGATGCGATATAGAGAATGCTGTATATTGTTAAGATAAAACTGATTAATATGGTATTTAAAATCATAAAATATACTGAAAATGTAATTACATGTTTAAGTATGATTTCTTTCTTTTTTCACGCAGAACTGCTAACACTTTAAACAAGATAACTTGTCAGAATCTTTTATTTGAATTTGATTAATATTTTAATTTCTTGTGAGGAAAGGTATTTAAAGTAACAATTAAAACTTTTACTTTAGGTCCAAAAATTTTAAATCCTTAATAAGAAATATTTTGGGATCATCTTTTATATTTCTTATTCATGCATTATCTCTCTATATATAAAAGTGAAAATTCATTAATAGCTTGCATGCTATAGGAATACAAATTCCTGAAGAAATTTTCTTCAAATTTTTCTCACAAATACTATTAAGTATAAAGAAAGTTTTAGTGAAGGTGTCATGACAATTAATTAGAAGTTATTTTCTTTTGTTAATTAAAAATTGTATTCATATATAGAAAAGATTATTTATCGTTAGTGTTACCATTCCCATTGAATGAAAATATTATAATAGTTTAATTCATTTTGTTTATTTGCCTCCGAGTTACCACTCGCTATAGTAAAGTAAAGTTTATATCATTTTTTAAAAAATAATTAATAAGTTATGGAAAAAATTAACTTTCGGCGGGTTTTAAAGATCATTTGGTACAATCTGCAATTTTTTGAGAAGTTACGAGATTTAAAAATTGTTTGCCATATTTGATATTTTCATTTTAATTAAAAATAAAGTTGAAAACCATAAGAGGATTTTGTACATTATATTATTTTATATAGAAGTTCCTTTTTGACATAAAAATATGTATATATTTAAAGAAAAAATAGACACGAAAATATTTTCATTCTGAGCTGATATATCACCTAGTTATATATATATTTGATAGCATTAACGAAACTTATAAATACTGCTGCTAATTCTACTCTATATGACATTCATACTTGACTATGAAGGCATTTTTTGACTAGAGCTGCAAATGATTAGTTATCTGAGTAGTTAGGTTCATTAATCATTACAAAAATGGACTTCATAAGCTAAGTAATAGAAAGGAAAGGAATGTTTTTCCATACCTGAGAAGGTAATCCCAAATGATTGTTTCCCGAGGGAGTGATGTTGTTTGAGAAAGGACTCCCAGTATTTATATGAAAAAGTCGAGTAACGGAAGGCGTGACGCAACAGGTGGAAAGGGTACCAGCATATTCGGCAGAGTAACATTTCAGTTGCTGGAAAGACACAGAGAATGCAATTGATGTATTATTAATGAAAACTCCCGTAGCAACGATATAGTAATCGCTTCATTAACGCAATATGGGGGATTTAGGCCACATCGGGTTCAATTACCTCACGGAATTTTTTCTACCGTTTCGCAAAAGATGAATTAAAATATGATTTGTTTGATAAAATATAAAATTAAAAAGATTAAAAAATTCTAGAATTGTACACACTCTATCTTGAAAAACTAGCTATATTTTTTCTGTTGACAAATATGGAGCCGTTTGTCCAGTGGCGTCGTAAGGAGGGGCAGTTATGGATTCCAGGAAGTCACAGAACATGCAGCGACGATTGATACTTCATACTATGGAACTTGGCTAATTTGAAGCTGTGGGGACCAAATTGAAGATTCAAATCATCCAAAAATTCAAAGTAAGAAAAACTGGATCTGAAAATGAATATGGCAGGAAAAAAATGAGAATTTTTAAGGTAAAAAAGGCAATAATGATTTATTTTAATATACGAGACTCTTTAAAAATAATACATAATTAATAAATAAACAGGAAGTAATTTTAATAGATAAAGTAATGACAATGAAAATTAAAAGAATGTTAATTTTAAAACTAATAATTTTTAAATATATCGGTAATTATTATAAAAAGACGGTATACAGCGCTTTTGAATACATCAGTTTTACAATAAAACTTAAAAATAAATTTTACAATTCACATCTAACGTATTCTACAATTCACATCTAACATATTCAATGTTTTTTTTAAAGAAGTGTGAAACATTTTATTGCTTTTGCCAGTTGAATCCATTGCCACATAAAATAAAACAGGCGCAGTGGGCACAAGGTACGGACTTATTTAACTAATATAAAAAACAATTCAGAAATGAAAATAATTTTACAGTTTTTACTTTTGATTTCGAATTAACCGAAATAAATTCGAATTACACACGATATTTTAATATGTTAATAGAAAATTCTAGGGACTCCAGAGAAAAAGACCGAATTACCGATGAATTCGAATTATCCAAGTTTCATTTAATTTATTTCATCTGCAGTAAAACACCGTTTATACGTTTCTCATTTATACGGCGTTTACATTTATACGTCGTTTGATCACAGTCTCGAATCATTCGCATTCGTTCTAATGATAATTACTTCGTATATACGACGCAAAGCTTCGGTTATAAATATTTTTTCCCCGTTCTGGAATGTGAAACTTTTCTGCTTTCTAGTATATGAACCATGACAAAGATATCATGACTTCGAAATTATTAACAACTGATGAATTAATAGAAGACAAATTGTCCGGATCTAATTTAAGCTATGATTAAGAAGTTATTCCACTTTCCTTTAAAACTTCAAACTCATTTCTTTTGTCAAAAGAATACTGAAAAAATTCAATGAATTTAATTTGATTCGTAATTATGTATTTAATAAAGATTTTCTTAATTAAGCGCCTACCTGCATGCACATAAGATATGAATAATTAGTACTCAAGATACGCAATAAAGGTATGATTTTTCTCACTTTTATCATAAATGTTTAATTTTAAAATTTAAATATTGATTTCCATACTATGTAGTGTTATACAAGTACTATCTTTAAAAAAACTTTAAAATTAATACTTTGAAACGAATTTGCATTAGTAGCAGTAAATTTACAATAATCAGTGTTGTTATTAAAATTTCGATTATACGTCTATTTTACGTCAGTCCCTTGAAAGACGTATAAACGGTGCTTTACAGTATTTAAAACCAAGTGTGACGAAGGGACGATAAAAAATAAATACTATGCCCTGGGAGCCATTTACTGTCTCTACGCCAGTGTGTTTGTCGCCAAGCCAGTATCTTTCAAACCGGCAAGTTTAATTACAGGGCTGTTCAAAATTTTTAGAACGGACTGTTAAAATTTAATCTTTTGTTCATGAAATTTTATAAACTTGATAATTTATTATTTTGTTTTTATTTTCTAGTACCTTATTTCATCCTCCATAAATGTTTAGTTATTTCATGAAATATCACTACTTCTTAGAAAGAATTATTGTTTTAAACAGCATATTCTAGCTGTTCGAAATTATTCGACCGATTGATGACGAAGGTTTCCTGCCAGAGTGCTCGTTCGCGAAGACAGGGGTGGGTTCTGTAACATATATGTTGACGAAGGTTATATTTAAGTGAGTATGAATTGGATTTGTTATTATTTTGGTAAATTTTAATAATTTTAGCAGATTAATTTATTTGGTCATTTACTTTTTAGGTTTACGAAGCAGTCAAGTCAACAGTAACTCTCAAGAGCTAAGAAATTTCTTCAGATCTTCTGCACCGCAACAATGAAGATAGAAAGGATGGGGTATCATATTAAAACCCAGCAAAAAAGTACAAAGATAAAGTGAGACGGCAGGATTCATTGATAAAAAGAGAGAGCGAGACATAAAACCGAAAACATTTACAAGAGAAGACTCTATGAATGTAATATTTGCACAGAAAAAGAACGATATATCGTCAAGAGAGATTCTGAAAGACTTGAGATTGAATGTGTCAGCTCTAACAGTTTGCCTTATAATGAAAAACGCATGGTTGATAAGATATATCCAAAAAAAAGACCATACATCTCAAAATGAAACATGACAATGCGCTTAGCCTTTGCAAAAGATCATATTTCGAAGGTTTCACAATTTTGGGACAGTGTTTTATGGTCATACAAAAACAAATATGATCGTTTGGATTAAAACACGTAAAAGAGTATGGGAATGATCAGCTGAAACTCTTAAAATGATGAATATACTACAGAGAGCAAAACACTGAGGCGGAAATGTTATGGTATGAGGCTGTTTCCCTCTAAAGGTGTTGGTGAAATTGTGATGATCAGCGGTAAAGTGACTAAGCATGTACGTCGATATCTTGTCCCAAAATCTGAAGAAATCCATCAGAAATTTGAGTGTTGATCGACGGTATATCTTTCGACGAGATAATGACCTGAAACACAGGTCAAAGATTTCCAAAGATTATTTCTCTAAAAACAAGATTAAGTTACTGTAGTGGCCTCCAGAAAGACCAGACCTTAATCCCATCTAAAATTTTTGGTCAGTTTTGAATAAGAAATAATTCCCTTTTGAAGAGAGAAGAAATAAAAATCAATTTTATGAGACGATCAAAAATGAATAGCGTAGTATCAACCCGGAGACAACTCAGAAACTGGTTGATAACTTGCATCAAAGACTGAAAACAGTGATTGAGGCCAAAGAAGGCCCATATAAACATTAAACACAGTTATTTTATTTTTAAAAATAGTTATGTTATTTTTTCGTTGCAAGGTTTTGACCGTACGAATAATTTTGAACAACACATAATTTAGAGTTATATGAAAAATTTCCAATTCTGAGTAATTTTGCGATAAAATTTAAGTTTTTTGAAGTTTTTTTTATAATGAATACGATTGAATTAATAATAAAATTAATATATTTGAGATATAAATAAATGAATTTATTTTTTGTAATAAAAAGAGTAAAATTTACTGTAGCATTCTAATAATTTTGAACAGCACTGTTTATCCGATTTATTTATCTCTTAAATTTACTGTAGTATTTTAAGAGATTTTCCAATTTTTAATAATAAAGGATTTTGTTTAGGCATTTTGAATGCAGTATAAGGATGATTAAGATTTGTAATGATAAAAATACAAAGGAATAACGTAGTTTAAAAAGTAATTTAATTATAACCGTTTCTAAAAGCTTTGTTTTTAAATGCGTCATTTTGGAGCACATTTTCCACGCCGATAAAATTTCTTTTACCATGAGTGGTAAATGTTTCAAAAGAAGGAAATGAAATATATCAGCTCCCATTCTCGTGTTCTGAACGTTGAAGTTTCCATAGTTTTTCAAAATGCTTTCAGGAATAATCAGAATTATTTGAAAAATCTTCCTAAATTACATTCAAAATGCCTGAAGATTACTGTTGCAAAAATATTTGAAAATATCTAATGCACTAGTAAATAAATTCCGCTGTCCAAATGAACTATGTATCGTTCACTTGGAAGAAGAGCGCCACAATAAAATTTTTTCCGGTTTTTATTCTTTTTATTTATTTATTTTTTAGCTTGGAAGACTTCATATCCTGTATATTCTTCGAGAAATCATATGCTATTTCAATATTAAAATTTGCCTTTGGAGAGTCGTGTATGTGTAACCCAAGTAATAGAAAGAAACCTAAATAAACAAACTTAAAACGCTTCTCTTAAAAATTTCCAGATTTTCATACCGTGGCAATATTCTTCCAACAGAACGATTTGTCCCATTCATACAGGTTAAGACGCTCTTGAAATCCCCCCCAAATAATGTCAGTAAGCAAGAAAAAGACCATATCAGTCTATTTAGAATCTACCGCACAACTTCTCAAATGTTTGAAAAATTGTTTGTCAAATAATGTATTTCCTTACTTTTGGCATGTTCCATTAAAATATTTTTAACTCAAATTCAGAGGGTTTATTGTGAAAGAAGAAAATGCCTTCAGAACATTACATGTACAGCATTTTCTCGTTTCAACCCTAACTTCTCAATCAGTTATTTTTTTAAAGAAATGTGAGGAGATGAAGAAAAACCTTTCTTTATATATCTTCTAGATGCTGTGTTTTTTACTTGTTCAAAAAGTGCAACATCTTCATTAATTTTCATTAATGTGAAACACTTCGTCTATCTGAATACCTTTGAAAGTGATTGGACTGTTTTCATTCCACATGAGGATTTGATCAGTTAATCTTTATTTGTTACATTTCTATCATGCTCAGCCTGTTGTATAGACTAGTATCTATAGTTAAGTGATAGTTATAGTTAGTTATATAGTGATAGTTAGTTATAGTGTTTCAGAAGTCAGGGAAATTTTAAAACTCAACAATTCTCGAAGCGATTGCAGATGGAAAGATGTTGTTTACACAGAGATGGAAATGAAACATGACTTATTATTCACGAAGCTAAAATTTATAGATTACCTAGCTTACAGTTTAGAACACTGGCTGACTCTGTAATTAGCGGAGGGATGTATTTCTACTAAAAAATTCTTCCAAAATATGACTTGGCCTATACATAACTTACAACCTATTAATATAAGATACTTTAACGTTTTTCTACTTTTCTTTAAGGTTTTAGATGCCAGAATGTATCTTGAAAATGGTTTTTGTGTTAAAAAATGATAGGGCAACCTTGTGTTAAGTATGAGACGCAATCGTTCAGCATTTTAGAATAATTTGAATATCGACTTAATTCAAGTAAAGCTAAAACTAAAACAGTTAGTAGATTTTTCCGAATTTTTTGAAGAAGTTTGCACAATATGCGATGAAAATTATATCACGCCCTTACGCAATAATGTTGATACATACAAGATCCGTCATTTTGCACCAAATCCGTTCAAAGAGAAGAGGTATCTTTCCAAATTGCATATTCAGGATTTTTTTTCATTATACGTTCAGTTGTATTGCTCACCGAGCCGGGGATCAGAAACCGCGTTCACTTGAAAAAGAAGGCAGTCGCTCTCTAACCACTAGACCACCGAGGACTTCCGCATAAATAATACAGTAAAACAATCTATTTGGAGTTTTAAAATCACTATATCTAGAGGCACCATCTAGTGGTATGAAAATCAATATTGCCAGAACACGTGTTTTTTAAGGTTAGCTTTCATGAGTGACAACAGGTTACTGCAACATGTAAACAATGAGATGGAACCCTATTAAACATGTAGAATGAATGCAATACAATTACACATTTAAGAAAAGTTATCATACGAAGAAGCAATACCGTATGACGAAAAGAGAAATAGAATTTAGACGACGGTTTTAAACCGTTTATGGCTGGAGCGGAAAACGGTGAAAAACCGTTTTGCAATCAACAAAACAGCTTTAAACCGTCAAATATACGGAAAAAGTCCAGGAAAAAACAGGATATTTTTTTTACAGTGTGTACTCCATGTTACTGTGAAAGACCAGATTTGGAGAATGTATGTCGACTTTCTGGTGAATGTCAGCATTCGCATAGTCATATGTTGAATGTCAGCATTCACATCAGTCCATCTCACCGGTGAATGTCCTTTCACGGTGAAAGTTGACATTCATTTCCGTTTCACAGTAACATACTCTATACTATATATATATATATATATATATATATATATATATATATATATATATATATATATATATATATATATATATATGTTTATGCTCGGAGAAAATCAAATGCGTTGTTTTCATCTACCAAGCAACAAACAAGTATCTGATATCCTGCAGATCGACAAAGAGGAAATTGTCTTCTTCAGAAACGAGACCCATTCATTTTACAAACCTTTGCAGACAAAGGAGCTTTTTCAAAACCCATTTTTCAGTGAATTTCTTAATACATTTTTTAAAGTAATTTGAGGCATAAAAAACAACTTGAGTCAAAAGTAGAGTCTACTTCGGCATAGAACACGCGGGTCAGACCGATGTCGAGTCCACCTCGACATAGGATTAGAGATGACGGTTATTGCGAAAATAAAGCTTTCGGTTATTTGGTTTTTTTTTTACCTCCGATTTAACCTGGCGGTTACTGTACTCAAATATCAGTTTTGAAATAACCAGTTTTCGGGGGGGGGGGGGGTATAGCAAAATGCTTTTTTATTAATATTGCTTCACGAATCAATCCATTTGGACAATATATATCTGTTCTTAAAGACTCTGTCAGTAATTCCAACCAACAGACGCCTCTCAGGGAAGCGGTTGTAGTTGATTGGCCTAAGATGATAATTCAAAGCTTCATAGCAGTAAATTTTACAGTCATCGAACCCTAAACTGGAGCTATCTTTAATCGGTTTTTTTTCTATACAGATTTTAAAACCAGTTAGTAACACCGGACAAAAAAATAAGCAAAAAACAGTTGCTACTGAAACAAAGAAAAAACGGTTCCGCAGTTAAAACGGCAGGTTTTTTTCCATTCCTGTAAATAGGAGTTGCAATGGATCAAGCTGCATTTAAGCTAGCTTATTTAGATTATCATCCGCTTTAGAAGTCTACACCGCGAGATCTAATTCCGAGCTATCTCAACTGTTAGTCGTCGATTGTGATGAAGAGAATGACACCCAAAAGGTAACCTCCTTCAGACTCGCAAGACACCGGGGAGGACGTTTTGAACCTCGACTCTGGCGTTCCTGTCCACACGGTGATTCTTTCATGGAATTGTCTCGAGACCTGACTTCTCCGTCAGAAGCCAAGATCTGCTACTAGCTTCCAGGCCTCTCTACCATTATTATAAAAACATTATAAAACTTTAAAGCCATCTTGCTTATTAAAATTCAAAAGGAGTACAATTATTCATATAACATGCCATATCGATTCTGTACCTTGCATTCCATTGCCCTCAAGGGATCGATGCAGTGGCCCGGCCTAATATGGAACCTGTAGCCAACAAAATACTCAATCAAGTCCTGGCCAGACCATATACAAACCTTCATGAATGATTTTATTAACTGGTCCATTAAAGCAGATACAAATATAAAACCTTGAAGACACGCAAGATTAAATAACCCAATTCAGCTCCTCAGATTGCTCAGAAAATAGAACTTGTCATTTCAAAACAAATTTATCTTTATTCTATTAAAAAAAATGGTAAAGTCCCAAAGATCACATGGAACAGGTATAAAAATAAATAGGGATGCGTCTTTTTTTAAGTACCTAGGGATTACACGTTGATGATCGACTCAACTGAAAACAGACACATTAATAAGCAAAGGAGAAACCACCGTAAAATGCAGCAAAACCTCTGAGAATCGCAAGGTGGCAATTGGGGAATCTCTCAGCAGATACACAAGATGGACTCTCTATAAAACAGTTGTGAGAGAATGCGCAGCCCACAGATCTTCAACAGTGTCTAATCCAACATTTAAAATGAGGAAACTTTCTTCGATTCAAGGCCATTCACCTCCATATATCGAGGCTTATCGCACCACCCCAACGGCAGCGACCCACAAACTACTCAGCATCCCTCCCCTACACATACACAATTACAGTTCAAGCCAGGTTTACTTCAATTTATCGCCTAAGTCCCTCTTTTACTTTCATTTACAGATACCCAACCGCATGATCTGCGGGAGATGGCGAGGCAACAGGCTGAATCCCTCATCCTTCAGAACATGTCTCAAACCCGGAGCAAATCTCTTTTTGAAGACAGGCTTTCTCCTGGCAGAAAGAAGACATTATAAATACTTTTTTTCACAGCAGATGGCTCGAAGAGCCAGACACAGGTTAGACTGCCTTCTGCATCTTGATAATGACATCTATAGGCTACCAGTGGTCTACTAAACTCAACGACAACAACACCGTATTTCAAGCTGAGAACTAGCTTTGCATACGAAGCAGTAATATACGCATCTCTGCCAAACCACAATACCTCTAACACACGTGAACCAAGTAGAGCAAATTATCCTTTAGCATCCTCCAATTCAAAGGCACAAACGCAACAACGAGAAAAATTTTTCCAAATCACTCCTTTCAAATCAAGAGATATAATCTCTTGGGTTTAAAGCGCATGCAGACAATAGGTAATGAGAGAGCAGACCAACTGGCAAAAGACATAACCTAACATAGGCAAACTATTCACATACTAAGCTTCCCTAAACCAACCATTACATAAGGCCTCCTCCGGAAGAGGGATGCTTGAGAGTGTGAAACCCTCGGAAGAATAGCGATACAAGTGGGAAAATCTATAACATCATGCCCTCAGTTGGTCTCCGTCCCACTATTTAGAGGATGTTATCTTCTTCTCTCAACATGGACCTTTCCCCTGCTACCTCCAGATTTCACCTGTCGGTAGCGACTATTGCAGTTGTGGTGGAATTAGCACACGGCACTTCACTATACCACGGTGTGTCTATACAGTGTCTTGGCATATGGGAAACCAGCGCCAAACTTCGAACAAGAATGGCTGAAAAAAGGATAAGCTAACCTATCTTCTCAGGCAGAGAGAAATTCGTGCGTACATCAAATTCATGAGCGAAAACAGAGATCTTTCAGCTCCCTAGCGCTGTATCCCAGCGAGCTGAACTATGGCAGCTCAATCACCGGACATTCCACCTCAAATAAAAGAAGGTATTTCATCAAAGAAAAGAAGACTATTACAACGAACTAATAAGATTGTAACAGTGAAAATCTGTACTGTACATGAGTGTATATATTTCCGTCTTTTGTTTATCTTCTTTTCCTTAAATAAAATTCCCGTGTCTTGCCATCAAACCGATTCAGTATTAGAATCTGGTCACGGGTACGAGGGAGTAAGGGACGGCGTTCTGTTCTGTGCTGCAGTGATCTGAAGGCTCAGAACAGAAAAAGTGGGGTACTCTCCCTCTACTTTCTATTTACTTGCACAATAAGGCTCGTTTTGCGTTTAGCTTCGTAGTATAATAT
>BGPR01027485.1:2573-20697 GCA_013235015.1 Araneus ventricosus
TTTTCAACTGAAACATTAGAGTAGAAAAATTGCGTTATTTTTCAACTTTTTTTCTGTTATAAAGCGAAAGAAAAAATCGATTGTCATACGGACCCGCTTTCCAAGTTTCTATTCAACAAACCGGAATTACCAAAAACATGGACTATAAAAATATGTAGGAAAGTTTTCAAGACTAAAACACACAATATACGTTGTTCTTTGAATCGTAATGATTTTTCCAACGCACTGGCGTATATATTTATTAACTAATTTATAAAAAGTAAAAAAATATTTAATTATTTAAGAAAAATTAACAAAACATTTTACTATAAATTCAGGAAGGTTAAATAGTGTTTAGATTGGATTAAAACTGCTGATGAACCCGAATGATTCTAAAGAAAATCACAAGCGATGTTAAATAAATTAAGACAAAACGTAAATAATTATTTCACACAGCAAAAGAATTGTTCTTATCACTACGAGCAGCATTATATAATGCGCAGGATATTCTAAATTTAAAGGCAACATGTCATATATCATGTGAGAATCATTGAAATGAAAAACAACGCATATCGCATGGTTGCATTAGCTCTTAGTTAAAAAAAAAGATATCAAAAACCAAATAAAGAAAAAAGTTTCGTAGTAACAAGAAGAGCTCCTTCAAAAACTTCAGATTTTAATAACTTATTAAAAACCTTATTTACGCTGACAAAAAATATAAATTGTAAAGTTTTTCCTCCTGATTCTTTAAAACAACTCGCAACTAAAAAAAATTAATTTGGCTATGTCAAAAATCGTTTGCATTATTTTATTCCACTTTCGAACGAAATAACAGTGCCATTCTTTAATTTAACTGGAAATATAATTGAACTTTGAAGTAAGGGAGGGTTTCTGTAAAATATTTCTTCACTTTTTCTGCAATCGAATCGTTGCCAATTATTGGGAAGGAAAATAAATTAGTTATTATTTTCCTTACTGTTAGTTTTTAAATTCCAATTACTTCAGACGACAATTCGTGGAATTATTCATATCGAAGACATGATACTGGAGAAAAATCGAAACTGCTATTAAAATAGATACATAATTAAATTTAAATAATTTCAAAAGAGATTTTGATTGCTTCGTTTTCAAAGGACTTTATTGAAGGATAAATAATGACGTGAAAGCTTCATTAAAATTTTATGCTCGAAATGATTGGAGAATTCTAGTAAACAGTAGGACCTCGAAACAATGAAATTGAAACGTTTATCGAACTGTGCAGAAATAAAAATATTTGTTTATTAACTACCTAAAAAATGTCCAAGTTCACATTTTTCCAACGTTAAGTTTATTACTTTAGCTAATTTTACCTTTGTTTACGACTAAAGCTGTTTTTTAGTATTATTGTTTTACAAAATGGCATACAATAGCAATAAACTTGCCGAATATAATGCAATAAAAGTTTTAAGCCTATTTGAAGATATTTATGCCCATTAAAAATATTTTTGTTTATAGTTGTGGGCATTCATCGAAAAATACGATTTTGTTACCTTTAAAGGTTTGTCCAAATAATTTACAAAATGAAATCTGTAGTGGAGTAACTTCAAAGTCACATGATAAAAGTAACGATTTACGTCATCTACCTTTTGAGCGCACGTTGCTTTATGTTGTGTTGTGACGTCACTTCCTCTTGCCTCCTGCAAAATGCGCTGTGAATTCGAAAATTAAATTGGTTTGGCGCATTTTTCATAGTTCTCCCATGTATGAAATGATCCTGTGGTATTGCTATGATATTATTTGGTCTAATCTAGAAACGGAATCATTTTCATCTGGAACTTGCGCCAAAATATACACTACTTTAACTCACGCATGTGCGCAAATGTGTTTGCATGCATTCAAACACATGTTTCCTGAAATAAAAAAGAAGCTGACTCAGAAATTGAAGAGAGATCCAGAACTTTCTCAAAACTAATTTACCTGACATATTTAACCGCATTTATTTAATTTGACTTATTTCAATTTTGTAAAGATGCAATTTTGTAATCGATTTTTAACTCACTTAACGATATTATCAGGCTTCGAAAATGTGTACAATTCTGTATTCTAGATAACAATACGTAATTTTAATATTTTCAGAACTTACTTATTAGTTATTCTGTTAATTAGTTAAATTTTAATTCTATACATGAGGCGCCGCAATTTAGCGAATTTGAGAAATAAATGTTTTTCCTGCTCCATAATGCTCGTGTTTATGATAATTGATTATAAACTAAAAAACTAAAAGTAGAAAATAATTAATACAAAAACTTCTATTTTTACCACATTAATAAGAGAAACTAAACCTATCTTATTAAGTTTGTTTTAGTTATCGTTATCAATAAGTTGATCGGAATATATTTTCCGGCTTTCGTGTGATACAACTTCTGTAAAACTCACTTCATTACAGATGTATGCTTGCAGCTGGATAAGCGCATAGGTTGATCGGTAATTTTGTCGCTGTGCTTTCGGCACTCTGTAATTACCAGTTCCTTCTACTAGCGTTACAAACTCGCCATATAAAAAAGTAACACACTATTAAAAACTGAAACTAAGATTATTTATATGCGTTATGTTCTAGTAAAACTTTATGTTATATGAGTTATATACTTACCTTTTAATCTTGTATGTCTTTTATTATTATAACGTTGTTATACGTGTTAAATCTTATAGGTGTTATGTTATATGTGTTAAATCTTATATGTGTTATGTTATATGTGTTAAATCTTATATTTGTTATGTTATATGTGTTAAATCTTATATGTGTTATGTTATATGTGTTAAATCTTATATGTGTTATGTTATTATAACGTCATGTTATATGTGTTAAATCTTATATGTGTTATGCTATTATAACGTTATATTACATGTGTTAAATATTATATGTGTTATATTCTAGTAAAACGTTACAAATTCCAGTTTAAAGGAGTCTATTCACGTGACCGCTACAGTCACACGACAAAGAAAATGTTGGCACTCACATTTATCCAATATCTAATTACGCAGTGTCTCAAGATGCACTGGAGGCCGCAGTGGCCGAGTGGTATGGCCTCGGAACCGGAGGGTTCAACGTTCGAAACCCGATTCCCTTGAAGATCCGTCGTGTATGGAGCCTGTTGCACGTTAAACCATAGGTAGGGAGCCAAACGTACTCCCGCTGGTGTGGTGCGGAAGTTTGGAGAGGGGGCGTCTTCATCGCGTATCAAAATGACTAGGTCCGTCCTAAAATAGCCCTCGTGTTGCTTCATAGTGGGCCGTTAATATAACTAACTAACTCAAGATGCACTGGAACGTGACATCTGTTTTCCAACTGCAGGATGTGCATTGGATTCCGAATTTAAATTAATAAGGTGCGTTTGATGAATATCGCTCCATTGCAGGTATGGGATTAAAACATTTTAACATGGTAATGTTTTCATGCTCGCATACTTTCTGTAAATTGCTTGATGCGTTTTGCATGGTACAAAAAATCGTTCAAGACGCCCTACACCGCAGACCGTTGGACCCACAGCTCCGAAATCCGAAGCTACCGAATAAAACGCATGTATCACACACTCAAGGACAAAGTGACGTAATCCTTCCGTGTGCACAGAGATTGCTACCAGTAAGAAATGCGTATTGAGAATCGGATTAAAAAATTAATTATGCAAGTTGAACCCATTTTTTTAACCGATTGACACAAAAATTGGACACAAATCTACAATTAAGGTAAGAAGTCCACATACCAAATTTCATTTATCTAAGTAATTTTGTTAAGAAGTTATTGAGGTTAAAAATATGCGATTATACAGACCGACAGACAATCATCCCTTCGACAGATTTGGTCCAAAATTTGATACGGACCTCATTCATGATGATAAAACTGTGTACTAAATTTTATCCATCTAGCTATTCCAGTTTTTGAATTATAGTGTTCACATGAACGCGGACAGACAGACTTCCCGTAGACGGATTTTGTCCAAAATTTGATAGAAACCTACAAATTATATATAAAGATCAAGTACCAAATTTCATCCATGTATCTCTAATAGTTTGCGATCTATTGTGTTCACAGACACACAGACTGATATAATTCCAAAATTGTGTTTTTCGGACTCGGGAAGGTCTAAAACGTGGAGATTCGTCAAAATCTAGAGTTCGAATTTTTTGACGATTACAATACTTTCTCTTTGTATACTTTGTATGCGAAAAAGTAAAAATGGCTTGATATCCTTAATTTTATTAATAAATCTTCCTTTCCAAAAACAAATCATGCCTCATTTCATATCTTGTATTCAGTTTATTACAGTTGTATTATTTTTTCATAAATAATTATTGCAAACCACGAAGCTAGAGAAGGAACACGAATGCCATTTTTTGCGATAATGAAGTCTCAGATCCAATTTTAAAGAAAAGATGTGATGAATGAATCTGCTTCATTTCTGAAATATCGGAAATCGTTTTTCTCCAAAAAATGGCATTGTTCTCGTCGCAAATTTCCTCTTTCAACCTTAATGACTTTGTCGATTTAAATTGACTTTTAATGCCCTTCTTCAAGTTTCAATTGATGCTTTTACATCGATCGAACTTGCCTTATTATCTGAGATTTCGCATTCTTTTATAGCATCAAAATTTAGCTCGTTTTCAATCCGTATTCGCAAATTATCGAATAGTTTAATGTGATTAAAATGAAATATTGACGATTCTCGGATTTCGAAACCCTTCGCGCATGCGCCAAGTGGAGTTGAGTTCACCAAAATAGGGGTGAAGTGAGAAATGGAGGGGGAGATATTTACATTTTACTTAGCGTGACCAAAAATCCGGAAATGAGCTCATCTTATCCATTGCCTGTCACCCCTTTCCGGAGTAAAATAGTCGAAAAGTCCTAGTATTGGCATTTGGAAACGATCAGTATATTTTCAGGACATAGCAAAAATAACGCCAAGAGTTTGTTCATTGACATAAAAATAAATTATTCATTAAAAAGTCTTGTGTGTCATTGCATATAGTCAGCGCTTCTTTTTTTTTCAAATTTTAAAACCTCACTAGCTGTGTGGCCCGGCGTTGCACGGGCTATCACGAATAATAGGATATTCTCGGGCGGAGAGAAGTGAGATCACGTGAGACCTTGGGATCCATATATTTTCATATGCCCCGCCTTCGTTTTTCTCTACAATCAACAAATATTGACACTTACTTTCCCTAACAAACGTTATGAAGTTAAACACTTTAATACAAAAAAGAAAGAAAAAAGCATGAAAACTATTTTTTCCGTTGTTAATAAATCCAAACACAGAAGCTCGCTCAAAAAGAAACACCAACTTCTGTTAAATAAATAAAAAAAATGCGACACCAAATGCGAAAACTAATAATAGGGGGAAAAAGAGAATCCGCCGTGAATGAATTCACCATGCAGCCAATAGATGGCAGCACGTCAATTCATTCATTTTGACATTTTTAATTACTATCTTTTTAACTAATTACAATTTCGGAATTTAAATAGTCGAAATGGTTCCCTTGGATTATTTTCCATCTTTTGGTACTTACGGCTAGTTTCAGGATTCAGTGGTTCGTGAGAAGATAGAAGGACATAGATACATATGTTTGTTTACCTTTGAATTTTAATAGGATAGATTAGGTAAATAAGCAATAAATTAAATTTAATAAAAACAATTTTTAACCCTTTTGCGGATGGCAGATTTCGTTGATGGGAGTACCAGCAGAACGGAAAAAATTTAGTGTTTCGCAGTTACTTTTACGTATGGGTTTTAAAGTCAATATATATATATATATATATATATATATATTAAAACACACAGAATTTGTTGAAACTGATTTGTTGTGTTTAAGAGTAGGAGAAAATAGGGTAAAACCGGGTACCTAAGACTCGAAGGACTGTTGGAGCTCAACTATTCGACATAGAGCTTGTCAAATGTTAATAAAATAATCATTATTTATCAGAGTACAATATATCTTTCAAGAAAAGTCATAATTTTACTACTTTTTACTTTCTCGTATACGAAGTTATACAAAGAGAAAGTATTGTAATCGTCAAAAAATTCGAACTCGAGATTTTGACGAATCTCCACGTTTTAGACCTCCCTGAGTCCCAAAAACACAATTTTGGAATTATGTCTGTCTGTGAGTGTGTCTGTCTATGTGTGTGTCTGTGTGTGTGTGTCTGTCTGTGTGTCTGTGAACACGATAACTCGAAAACTATTAGAGCTACGGGGATGACATTTGGTATGTGGTCTTTAAACATAATTTGTAGGTTTCTGTCAAATTTTAGACAAAATCCGTCAACGGGAAGTCTGTCTGTCTGTATGTCCGAAGTCATGTGAACACTATAACTCAAAAACTTGAATAGCTAGATGGAAAAAATTTGGTACACATTTTTATCGTCATGAATGTAGGTCCGTATAACATTTTGGGCCAAATCCGTCAACGGGTTGGCTGTCTGTCGGTCTGTATAATCGCATACTTGTATCTCATAAGCCCTTTGACTCAAATAAATAAAACTTGATATCGCGGATGCTAACACTAATTATAGATCTATGCCCAATTTTCATCTCAATCGGTTAAAAAACAGGTGTTCAAATTGCATATTTAGTTCAAAATGCACATTACGACTGTGTGTTGGCGAGCGTTTCGATTATTTTACTTAAGTGAATATAGTTGGCGTTTGACCTTGGCGGAAATTGTAGCGAGCCGCAAACACGCGCTTCGGAAATTATGGCAATCCCCAAAACGAAACTTCGTTTTGACATTCTCCAGATGGACTCCTGTGATTAACCAGAGGTGTATTGAAATGTTGTGCGATATCTATAGTAAGATTTCGTACTCAAAAATGTTAAATAAAGTTGAGGTACCTCAGCGCGCGTAAAAATTGCGAACATACGCAATTTTTTTGCAAGTTTTTGGGAATTCATAAATTTGATATGTTTCATTGTAAATCACCATTCATAATTTCTTTCAAAATAACCAGGCGTTGGGTAAATACCCCCAAAATATTTATCTGCCCACTGGTTGTTTACCTACCCCACATTACTGGTCGTATGCGAGAAAGTTTCGGGGAGGCCACTCCCGCTGGTTTTGCTAATGATTTTTTTGTATAAAAAGTCAAACCACCCGGTTTTGCCCCACTAGTGGGGTAAAACCGGGTACACAAGTTAACTCTATGAGAAATTAGGGAAAACTAGATTTTCAATGGAAAAGTAGCATAATTTTTTATTTTACATGGCAATTTAAAAATAAAAATTTTTTTAAGATTTAACAATAGTTATAATAGTTGACAATTTAAGAAAAATGACGTTTTTTTTTAAATTTACAATAATTACAATAGTTGACAATTTAAGAGTAAAGACAATCAATTTAATATATTTGCGAAATTCGTATATAAATTAGAGATAAAAGCTGTAGGAATGAAACAGGGGACCTAATAATGTGACTAGAGCATTGAAACACTTCTGGTTTGGAAATTACAATAAAACAGAATAGCGACAAAATGAAAAGCAAGAATCTAACAAATGTTGTACGAAACAAGAAATAGGAAAAACGTAATAGACTCCTACTATTTTAATGATCCAAATTCAAAAGCAAAATAAAAAAAATAATCCAATCCAAAAGCAAAAGAATAAAAATATATTCTAAGTAATTATTTCTTCTTTAAAATTCAAGCTAATTAAAAGACTAACTCAGTCGAAATGACGATGAATTAAATAAAACCAAACGATTGCAAAGACTTCGAGCAAAAGATTTTTAATTTTACATGCATTTTAAGTTTAATAATATAAGAACAAATTAATAAAAATCGTTTACTTGCAAGCGAGGAAATGATGGAATAAATAAATTTTAATTTATTTTAAAATTTTTGCTAAAATAATTCTTTGTATTATTTGAAATTATCACAAAAAAAGGAAATATTGGAAATCGGAATAAATTGGAAATGCTTTCCAACAGATTATTTTGCTAAAAGGTCAAACAGGAATAGCCCTCACAAATTACTAACTATCTCACAACCTAAGAAAATCCTCTTAGGTCGGGTATCCGTAATTTCCCCTATTACCCGGTTTTACCCCGAGAGCAGAGGTTATAAAAAACGAATTAGAACCACGTAATTGTTTTAATAAATCTTTATTGTTTGATAGGATATAAATCCTTAGTAAACATATAATCAGCAGGACTAAGTATCGTTTTACTTTCTCGTATACGAAGTATACAAAGAGAAAGTATTGTAATCGTCAAAAAATTCGAGCTCGAGATTTTGACGAATCTCCACGTTTTAGACCTCCCTGAGTCCGAAAAACACAATTTTGGAATTATGTCTGTCTGTGAACACGATCACTCGAAAACTATTAGAGCTACGGGGATGAAATTTGGTATGTGGTCTTTAAACATAATTTGTAAGTTTCTTTCAAATTTTGGACAAAATCCGGTCAGCGGGAAGCTGTCTGTCTGCGGTCATGTGAACACTATAACTCAAAAACTTGAATAGCTAGATGGATAAAATCTAGTACACGGTTTTATCGTCATGAATGTAGGTCCGTGTAAACTTTTGGGCTAAATCCGTCAAAGGGCTGACTCTCTGTCGGTCTGTATAATTTACTTTTGAAAAGAATCCGTCATCTCCACGCGCATGCGTACTGGAAGCAATCTTCTGTGTACGCGAAGGCTATGGAGCGAATTACGTCAGATTGTCCTTGAGACGGCAAGAGCGGAAAATCGGTACGCATCTCTTTGAATTTGATTCTTTACCTAGATATTTTTCAGTCACCATAATGAAAAACCTTCTGATAGTCATAGGATTCTGGGTAACAGTAGGTTCGAATTTTTTTAGCCACACGGGGGGGGGGGAAACAGCACCTTTCTGGGGAAGTATACGAGAAAGTTTAGGGGAGAACACTCTCGCTGGTTTATAATTGTAATAATTAATAAGTAAGGATAGTTTAAAATGAAATGACCATTGGAGAGTTGACGTCATAGGACAAATAAACCTTCACCGAAGAAGTGAATTCAACAACAGTAACAGCCATTCTTTTTTCTTCACTAGTGGAGTACAATTCAGAATTTGTCCACTGAAAAGGAGAATTAATAACGCCAAAATCAAGATACCCGGTTTTAGCCCACTATCCCCTACTTATAATACATAAATTTTTAATTTCTGTAATTTTCCAAGGTGCGATATTTTGCAAAAAGCCCTTTTAGACTCTCCGAAGAGATCAATAAACAATGATATCTGTAAGTTGAACCAAATATTTGAATGCGGCATTGGGAGACTAGTTTTCTTTCATTATCGCTAGTCTCGATCGCCGTGCTGCGCGCCAAGCAATCACGAATGACGTCATGCCCCAGAGCCTGGCGGCACCGACTTCTACGAAGACTTGCGAATGCCGCCACTGTGGCGGCACCGACTGCAAAGGGTAAAGCAACTTTATTAGTGTGCTAAAAAGCAGAATTCTTTAATTTAATTATTTTCTGCCTTTTATTCTTTGATTTATATTTCACTAGCAATACGCGCACGGCGTTGCCCGTGGAATCAGGACTTCAACAAAATGGTTTGGGGGGGGGGGGGGAATGCCCACAATGACACGAAAAAATTTTGAAAACAAAATCAAAATAAAAGATACACGTTATTAATTTTCCCGCTTATTTTTCTTTGCGATAATGGCATTTCAAAACAGAAATGTATATATTATTGAGATGATGCGAATGTGATGACGTCACCTGCCGCGAGGAAGGTGAAAGCCTGCCAGCCAATGAAATTGTAACAATGCATTCTGGGGGATCGTCCGGAGAAACTCTCCCTGTTAAAGCTCGCTAGCAAAAAAACTGTTTGAACTGATTGAGGAAAAATTAATTTAAGAAAAACGAAAAAAGATACTTTAACTGTTCTTGTTTAAAATCCGACAGAAACGCTCCAGTTATAAGCTGAAAAAAAGTGAAACTAAGAGAGATGTTAGAACGTCGGATGCGATAATTTGAAGAAATCTTTATTAAAAATTACCATAAAAGTGACAATTTTTCAAAAATTTCTCAAAATTCAGTAAATTAAGTTAGGCGTACGAAACAAATTTCATTAGAACGAAAATCGTTTTTTCTTTCCGATGGTGCAACTATTTTTTTCGTACAAATATTCGAAGCCATGCTATTGAGAAATGAGTGCGAAAAATCACCCAAAACAACACAAAATATTAAATAAAAAATTTTCTAGATTAAATTTTAATATTCCGGCTTCGAGGTGCATTCAGTCACCATTACGACTACCTGTGTGCTACATTTCATGGCTGTAAGTGCGATAGATTCGTCTTTTCATCGCAGACACGCACACACAAACATTGCCTTTTATAAGTATAGATTACTATGAATATTGAAGATTCTTATAATGAATTTTCCTCGACATCACTACCAGGTGGCGCCACTCGTATGGAATCAAAATGTATTATAAATCTATTAACTGATAATTAAATTCTAAAAGATAATAAAGTGTATTGTCATAGAGAATACACAAGTGCACAAAATTTGAAAATTCTAGCACATCAGAAAGCGAATGAAAGATGATTACAAGATTTTATATTTAGAAACACGAAACATGTCGAGTTAAATAAAACTATGTAACAAAGAATATGTACGTGTATGTCAATTCATTATATACAATGGAATCAATTCATGTGACGTCTCAAGTACATGACAGACTTAACTGTACACATCATCCGAAAATGCATCGCATTATTTAGTGAGATGTGTCTTTTATTAACATCTTACTCTTTGTTAACATTTTTCACGCCCTTTCTTAGTAGAACCAGCGGGAGTAGTCTCTCCTAAACTTTCTCGTATACTCCTGACACATGCAGAGAAAAAATAAGCTAAAAGGCAGTGAAACGAACAATGGCGAAAAAAATAAGCGAAACGTCATACCACGATGACGTCCAGCGCGAAAGTGGAATTAGACGCTGGCGTGATTACCAATAGGGCTGGGTGTAAGATAAAGAAAACGAAATTTGCATTTTGAACGCCTTTTTTTCAACCGATTTACACAAAAATTGGACACAAATTTACAATTTAGGTAAGAAGGTCACAAACAAAATTTCATTTATCTAAGTAGTTTTGTTAAGAAGTTATTCTATTCAAAAGTGTGCGATTATACAGACCGATAGACAGTCAACCCTGTGAAGGATATGGTCCAAACTTTTATATGGACCTACACTCATGATGATAAAACTGTGAACCAAATTTTATCCATCTAGCTATTCAAGTATTTGAGTTATAATGTTCACATGAACGTGGACAGACAGACGGACTTCCCGTAGACGGATTTTATACAAAATTTAATAGAAACCTACAAATTGTGTGTAAAGATCACATACCAAATTTCATTTTTTAATAGTTTTCGAGTTATCGTGTTCACGGACACACGAACACACAGGCAGACACACACAGACAGACAGATACACAGACATAATTCCAAAATTGTGTTTTTCGGATTCAGGGAGGTGTAAAACGTGGAGATTCGTCAAAATCTCGAGTTCGAATTTTTTGACGATTACAATACTTTCTCTTTGTATACTTCGTATACGAGAAAGTAAAAATGCGTTATCTTTCAACTTCTTACTGTTATAACGCAATCAAAAAAGAGAAAATTGTACGAAAACATTTTTCAAGTTGTCACTTCACAATCTTCAGTTATTAAAAACATGGATTCTAAGACTATCCATTAAGCATACATAGTCTACATACTATGCTCTTTTAGGCCTAACTCTACTAATTAACAAATAATTTTAACTAATTAATAATGAATACCAACACACTGATAAATATATTCATTAAATAATTTGTAAAAAAATAATAATATAATAAAAAATTAAGCAAAATTAGCTAAAAATATTCTAAAAATAATTAATTATATTCAAAAAATAAACAAATTTATTCGAAAAAATTCTATTAAAAATAATAAAAAAAGTCCAGAAATAAAAATATAGAAAATTTTAACTCAATATATACATAAATTCTCAGAAACTTAATCATAATTTAGGTTAAACTTTTTGTGATAAACTCAACGAATATAAACTATTCTAATGTAAACAGTAAATGCTATCAGCTAAATTGTACAAAGATTAAGAATCAGTGGCGAATCCAGGGGGGGCTATCGGGCTACCGCCCCCCCCCCCCCAGAGCCAAGCCAAAATTCTTGATTTTATTTAAAATAATTACAACTTTTTTTTCTTAATTTCCCTCTTTTAAAAAAATAATAAAAACGTTTCAACATTGCTTTCTGGCTATACAGGCTCGAAAATTTTCCTACTTTTGTCGTCATTCCCCTTGTATTTGTAGTTTTGACGCGGTCGAAGACATTTTTTGGCTAGTTATTTCATCGTAATTTTTATTAAATTATCGAAAGTATTGTATTGCTCTTTATGATTATTATTGTCAGGTGAGTAAAGTCTATAAAGTTAAACAGTTTTGGTTTACTTCAGCCTTGAGGTTTGACATTCGTCACTACGATACAAAATTTTTACCCTCATCCCCCGCCCCCCCAGACCCGAATCCTAGATTTGCCACTGTTAAGAACTAATAAGAAACAACTGGAGTTCTAATTTATAAACAATAATTTTAATCAGTAAAAGAATTACGAACTAGAATAATCTCGTATATTACAGAAGAAAAAAAATAGCAATTATTTTAATAAGTAAAAGAATTGTTCTTACTGTTACGATTAGCAAATTGCACAGCGCCATGTAGAATTCATAATTTGAACTGGCGTGAGTCATTTTTCTTTTATCATGTGAGAACGAATTGACTCAAACAGTTATACAGTCTTACAAATTCAGACACTATTCACATTCATTTCTTGGTACATATTTGCTCATAGCTTAATCTGACTTTTAAGACAAGATTCCACATCTGATTAACCTCTTTCTACAAGCCAGCTAAACTAATTTACTTTAAACTTCCATATTTATTTTCCTAAACACAAACGAAATTATTTTTTAAATTGTCGCAATCTTCATCGTGTCGCTGACAAAAGGAAACATTCAAGCGGTCTAAACAAACTCTAATTTACAAAAGTTAAACATTTTCTAGGAACATAATTGAAAGATAAGTCCTTTGGGGATTTATTTTGCCACATAAAGACTCCAGTTCTTGCATTCTAGTCGCCCACACTTTAAATTGAGAATTAATATAAAAAGAAACCTGGATGATTAAATTTGAAAGCCCGTGTGAAGAAATATAATTTCTTCGTGGTAATGGTAGGATAAATATTTCATTTTTCATTGTATTGAAAACTTAATTAATTAAATTCCAAATTAGCTGCTAAGAGATTAAACAGCAAATATGGACACATTCACTTAACTGGAGCCCGAGGTTATTTCGTGGTTCGAATTATGGTATTTTTACACTTTTAATCTTAAATTAAGTTAGACATTATCATTCGCTACAAAAATGACCTGTAATTCAGCTGAGAAACCATAGATTACCTCAAGTGTTCTATGGGCTCTTAGTTGAATCAATACAACACATTTCCAAAACAGAAGGGGTTCATCTGCACGCTAAATTCAACTGAGCGATTTTTGGACTCCAAAAGGGAGCGAATGAAAAAATTCTCTTTTTCGATCCTTTAGTACGAAAAATCGCTCCTTAAAACACTATTATCGCCGCAAACCAGTTCCCACTTCCTGTCCGTCAGAAAACAGATCACGGAATCGGAATTCTCCTTTCTAGTTCGATCCTTTAAAGAGTGTTTTCTAGTTACTGTTTCACTCACGAGGGGGGTGTCTGAGAAATCATTGGTTAATATCATCACGTGACCTTTCCTTATCTCTGTTTCTACTAGACCCGAGAAGATCAGCGGACATTTTGTTTTATTTTAGCTCGTTGCATTTTGTTTCATACTCTATAACAGAGGAAGCATTTTGGAGCCAAAAAAAGATTTAATAATCTTTTTAATTAACAACATCGATCCAGAAGATTTAT
Source organism: Araneus ventricosus (assembly GCA_013235015.1). Taxonomy (NCBI): domain Eukaryota; kingdom Metazoa; phylum Arthropoda; class Arachnida; order Araneae; family Araneidae; genus Araneus; species Araneus ventricosus. The sequence goes on from BGPR01027485.1 coordinate 16,515, forward strand.
AGAAGCATTGTGATGGGTAAGTAACCTTTTCAAATTCTAAAATTGCACTTTAAAAGATTTCATAGATCAAATATTTTTCTGACACCGCTTTACGCCAAATCCTTTATCGACTGTGTGCAAAGATTATTAGTAGCTTAACTTCACAATACACTTTGTGAATTCGTCATTATTTTAATATTTTTCTATTGGAAATTAATAATGTTCTGATTTTCTAATATGGCAATATATAACCCCACGCTACGCGTTTTTTTTTTTTTTTCGTTTAAAAATTGTATTAATTAAACAGATAGTAAAATAAATCAATACTGTTTATTAATTTTTCATTATTTTAATATTTTGGACATTGTTTAATAATTATAAAGTATCTGCAGTTTTTATAAATATTTTTTTGATTTATGTGTTTATTTTGCTTGGATAAAATGTGTACTCATCAGAATTAACTTCCATTAATAAATATTTGAACATCTTGGGGGAATTTTAATTTGCCTGTCCACAAAGTGCTTGTGTTTTGGGAGGCTATTTTAATGGAAGTTTAGTTAATAAATTATATCTATTGCATATAATATAATTAAAATTACATTTATGCACATTCTGCAAAAACTTTGTTAAATGACCTAATTCCATTCTGAACATATGATCCTTGACATTTAACATATCCCTGACATATGTTATACTTGAATGCAAATTTGAAAATTCCCGAGACATTAAAGATAATAAGAGTAAAAATAATAAGACATCTTCATCCAGAATACATTGTTTTGACACTTTATTTTTAGAAAATTATTTATCATTACAGATTATCCATTAGAAAGTTAAGGAAGAAATTTAAAAAAAATGAAAATTAATTTCATCCCCTGTCATATTAATCACACTTATTTTTATTTTTAACTTAATGTATATGTAAATTTGGTTTCAGCTGTGAATGCATGTTGATGATCCCCGAAGCAGAGCTATATCAGGTCCATGAGCTTGTACACCCTAAAGAAATCCAAAATCAGTAGAGGATTCTTTTTGGAAAGCCCCAGGTCGAGAACCCTGATACCAGTGATGCACCGGGTATGCATGTTTTAAATGTGTTTTGAAGTGCAACTTTGGGAGAAAAAAGATTGCAAAATTTAATTTGCCTGTCCACAAAATGCTTGTGTTTTGTCAGACTAATCTAATGAAAATTTAATTATCTAACTTATATCTAATACATATAATATAATTAACATTATATCTATGCACATTCTGCAAAACTTTGTTAAATGACCTAATTCCATTCTGAACATATGATCCTTGACATATATTATACTTGAATTCAAATTTTAAAATTCCTGAGACATTAAAAATAATAAGAGATATCTTCATCTTAAATCCTACATTGTTTTATGTCACTTGATTTTTTCGAAAATTATTTATCATTGTAGATTATCCATTAGAAAGTTCAGGAAGAAATTTAAAATAATAAAAATTATCTTTAATCAATGTATTAATCACACTTATTTTTATCACTTATTATATTTTTTATATATACATTTTTGGAATGTTAATGAGAATTTCTTAATCAATCTGGATTTCTTATAGATTTACTTTCCATTAAGATTATTAAAATTTTTAAAAGTTTTGTCTCTTATTGATGTACCAATTACCTAACTGATCAAGTCATTTACAAGCATAAAACTAGTTTTTATTTTTATTAATTGTGCACTGGGATGAGTGTTTTTAGTTTAATTTTTCCACTATTAGAATATGGGGTTGGAGCAGTATATTTTGGGTACAATTAGCTTTTTCCATTTCTCTCGCATCTTCATACTTCCCTATATGAATGTACTCTACATGCTGAACTCGGTGCTGTAGGGTAAATATCTTTTTATCTTTTAAGAAATTTGATTTTTTTAAATTTTTGATTTTAGATTGTGCCTTTTAATCATCGACACCGACATTTGTAAAATACCTGGATATCCTCTTCTGAAATGCCAAAAAGTTGTGGCAGATAGATTCTCTGAAGTAGATGGTAAGACTGAATAAATAAAATTGATTTTTTTCATTGTAGATTAGTAATGAATTTGCTTTAGAAAGTTATATAATGCATAACTTCTTTTCTAAATATGATTGTTTTTTCATAGAAATATAACTGTGTTTATGTGAACTAATTAAAAAAGAAATATAACTGTGTTTATGTGAACTAATTAAAAATTATCATATGTTTAGGAAAATCCATCTATTAGTGACATCCATCTATTTAATATAGCTGCAAATGCTTTGCAACTTATTCTAAAAAAATTGCACAATTTTTTATGAATATTTTTATTTCTCTCATTCATAAAGAGGTAACTTTTGCTTTAGTTTAAAATTTTGCAAGCCATTGCTTGGTTACTAACTAAAGATTCTTACTGTAACTTTTATATAACAGGTATCTAAGGTTAACAGAGGTCCTATGATATACTTCAAAACAAAAAGCTAAATATTGTTTAAAAATTTGGAAATATGTGTGCGAAACAAATGGATGTGTGTCTCATCTTAAAAATGACAACAATCAATAGAATGGTGTGGGGAGTATGTGTCAAGACCTAATTCCATAATTTCTTCAAACAGTTTATTCAAAACCTTTTTTACTGTTCTGTATGAGAATAATTAAACTACTAGTTTGTAAAAGACATTTACAGCAAATTTTTAACTTTAAATGTTTATATGGAAACAAAAACTAATTGTTAAAAAATTCTGTTTGAACAATGTCCTTCACTATGTTGCAGAAATTTTTCTTTAATTAAATAATTTATTTAGCAGGTTTCAGGAAATCAGTGGTTCAAATTCCCCTCTTATGCCCTATTCAGATACATTGGGCTAAACATTTTTCAGTCATTATTGTTTAAAATGAATTATTTTAAAAGCTATGGTTAAAGCATGCATTTAACTTTTTTTCTGTGGAATAAAAAAAAATTCTTAACAATTTAAAAGGAATATTTTCAATATTTTTTCTAATTCAAATTCCTTTTTCGATTTATAGGTGAATGGTTGCTTAGAAGAAGCAGTAGTCTTGTAAACCCAGCCCTGTATTTTGTCACTGGAGAAAAGTTCTAAAGTAGCCATTTTATAATTTTGAACAAAAATCCAGTTGAAGTTGGACAATGTGCATTAAAGACTGAACACTTAATATTTTTTAACTTCATGGATACTGCTATATATAAATTAAGCAGCACTGCCAAGAGTTCTGTCGAAAATATAGATGCCATTCTTTGCTGGACAGTGTTGTAAATTCTCTTTTCATTATGTGTATCCATTATGTAATCAAGGAAAACTACATAAATAACCAATTTTAGTTAGAATTTTACCAAAATGTAATCACAGTTGTTTTATATAGAAAAATGGATTTGTTTTGGGAAAGGTCCAAGATGTGTGTGTGAACATCTGCCATCTAGGCAAATATTATGACTCAGTTTTTTATGTGTGCAATGTATTTAAATAAATTTGACCAAAATATCTAGCTATTGGTCAAAAAATAAAGAGCTATGTTTGATTGTTAGTTTAGTGTGTAATATTTTTGTTTGGATTTTATCAAAATACCACCCCACTCACAGACAGCAATTGGTAGAAAATTGTAAGTTTTTCATTTTTTTGAAAGTAGTTTTCTAATGATTTGTGCAATTGAGTATAAATGTAGTTAAAAATTCAGACTGTTAATTTTAGGTATAAAGTTTGCAGATAAATGTGTGTAATATTTTTATGAATGTCAAAAATTTTGCTTGGGGTGTGTAATCAAGAGTGTTTTTCGTAACATCTTTTTTTTTACTTATTTATGTTTTACCTGTATTTAAAACTGCCTTTACACCAATAACATTTATACACTCTAGTTGGTTACATTTTGCTTCCATGTAAATATAGTATAATAATTTTATAAATTTAATTGTAACACATTTATATTCTTTCTTTTCAAATTTATTTTAAGCTTTTAATCCATGGGCAGTTCTGATTATCTTTATTGGGTACATATTACAATAAGTTTTTATTCTGTAATTTATCATCAGTTCGATTCTATTTCATTAAGCATTTTTCATCTTGGTTGTTATTGTAGGAAGTGTAATACTTGGTTGTACGTACTACAGTGAATTTATGTAAAAATGTATTTTTATGTTGTAATAAAAGTATAAAAATATTGTGCTGCTGTTATTTGTTACTTGAGTTATTATCTATAAATTAGTAT
>BGPR01027486.1:0-20697 GCA_013235015.1 Araneus ventricosus
TTCCGTATTGTTTCAGTCAAATTGGTGCAATCCAAAGACAGAGGAAATCGAGAGTTGAATGTGGTAAGAATGTCGAAGAGATATAAATAAATTCACAACCTATTTTAGACTCAATATTTTAATACTCTACTATATACAGATACACATAACACTCAAAATTACTTTGCAGTTGTACAATAGATCTCAATTACAATACAAAAGAGACAAAGTTGCATTGTTCAGTAATGCTACGTTAAGTAATTCTAAAATAAGGCAGCAAACTGATTCAATGTTGGAAAATTCTCAACGGTGTATTCTAGAACTGAGATTCGTTCAAACGGTTTCATAAAATGGATCAACATTTTGCTTTAAGAATTTACACGCAATGTTGAAAAATCAGGTCAAAATAATTCACTTCAAAGCATTTGTTTACATTATTGAAAAATCAGGTCAAAATAATCCACTTCAAAGCATTTGTTTACATTATTGAAAAATTAGGACAAACGCTGTCAACAAAAATTATCAGTATTGTGCTTTAAAAATTTACACACAATATTGAACAATCACGTCAAAATAATTTGCTTCCAAACATCTACTCACAATATTGAAATATCATGTCAAGATATTTTACTTTATAAATTTGCTTACACAATACTGAAAAATCAAATAAAGATATTTTAACTTACAAACATGCTCACAGTTTTGAAAAATCAAGTCAAATATTTACTCACAACATTAAAAAAATTAAACTAATAAGTTGCTCAGTAAGCTTTCATGACCCTACTGTCCTGCTCCACCTCGTTTCGGGTCACAGCTACAGTTTAAAGATCCCTTTTCTAGATGAACCTAAAAACATTTCCAGCATTTCAGAACACGTAAAGCCGAAAAAATAATAATTAACAATGGAGTCAATTCACCTTCACGTCACACAGTTAAATGCGCCATCACAATTGATTTTTGGAATAATTTGCGCATCTTACAGCAAGAAGTCACGACTCGCATGTGATTGATTATAACGTCACGAAGCTTGACTCTGTTCTAAATTCTCAGAGTCAAGCATAGAACTTTCTGGTGCCTATGACTTCATGAAGATTGATTCTATTATAATCACGACGTTGCGTACCACAACTTTCATGTGACTATGACGCCACAAGAATTGACTCTTTCATAATAACGACATAGCGTACCACAACCTTCATGTGACTATGACGTCACGAGAATTGACTCTGTTATAAATTCACAGGGTACTTGCACGTTATAGCGGCCACCGAGACTGAATCGCCAACAGCCGAGATATATCGCCAATATGGAAGACGGTTTGGCGATGTGAGAACATTTGTTTTAGGTGCGCAGTGAACCTTTTATCGGTCTCTTGCGCACGCGATGCCTGCGGCATATGAAGTGGGTACCGGCGTATTTTTTAAACATACAAAAACATCAGCGGCTTCGTTTTCATCAAAGCGGGAAACTACCCAGATAGCAATTTTAGTTTGCAGCAAACTTGCACTGCAAACCTGCAAGCTTGCAGCAAGGTTGACACGACAAGAGTGCAATCTTGAAACAAGTTTGAAACAAGCTCGCAGGAGTGACGAAGTCATCACGCGACGAACTTGCAGCAAGCTTGCCACGTCAAACTCATTGCAAACATAGAAAAACAGAAGATAGGAGAAGATAGATTTCGCTAATAGATCTCGCATACGATTTATTTTAAACTCTTTTCTTGATTTTTTTCATTATATTTTTTTTAAATGAAGAGAACATATCGGTGGTAGAGAGCATTTTCGTATTATCATCCAGGTTCTCTATTAGTAGAATAAATTCATGAAATTAGGGTTCAAAAGTAATTACTTTTAAAATGAGACAAAATATAAGTTATTATTTTTCAACAAACACTGACTGTTTTGTAGGTTTAATTTTGTTTATAAGCGTTAAAATTTCAACATTAAGAAAAAGGCGATACAGTTATCTTTAAAGTGCGAGTTCTACATTTAGTAAAAAGACGGAAAATGTTTCAAAATTTTTTTTATAAAAAAGTTAGTTTTTCACAAATTATCATTGATTTATTGAATTAATAAAAAGAAGGACGGTCTAGGAGATGCTATTAAAAATCGGATGTTTTTTTAAAACAGAGACAAAGATACTTATCTCTTTGTGCTATCAGCTTTGCATCAAGCTTGTTTTGCAAACTTACAGCAAGCTTGCAATGCAAGGAGGGGTGGCGCGATGTTGTCACGGCGTTGCAAGCGAGAGTGGCAATTCTGAATTGCTAGTTTGCCACAAGTTCGCTTCAAGCTTGACGCGTCGAATTTGCCATGACAAGGTAATATAAAGTCAAATTCAAACTTGCTGCAAACGTACGTGCTATCTGGGTAGTAGCTATGCTTGCTCATTGAATGTTCGAATTTACGTTTTACAAAATTCCGAAATGAGCTCTCGCCTCAAAACGTCCCTTCGTCTAAAAGTCAACAGAAGCATACAAAAGTACGGCAGTCCTAAACAAATCCGTTCGGAAATCATCAGAACTGTAGAACACTTAATTTACGAGCTTGGCGAAATCCGAAGGTCGCCAAGAAAGCGCGGTGGCCGCTTTAACAAACAAGTACCATTCACAGAATCGAAAGCTATTTACATGCATAAATTTTGCTTAAATATGACAGCAAGACGCAACACTCGCTATTTTTTGCACAATATAGACGCATCTATCTTCATTTCACTAATTATAAGCATAATTATATAGATTGTCCAATACATTTACATGAATACTGGAAGAAGTAGCAACTACTCCTAAGTAGTGCTTTAATCTGCTGATAGAGTTTAAAAATGTAAACATTTGAAAGATATGGAAACAGTAAAGCGTAGTCAGTTCGAAACATTTCTTGCAATGGGCTGAAACACTTGATATTTTAAGGATAATTTTAAATAAGAACAGAGTCATTAGTTAAACAACGACAATTTTCATATTCGTGTATTACTTGCAACGACAATTTTCATATTCGTGTATTACTTAACTCTCCGATTGCATAATTTTTTGAATTACTATTTAGATGCAAGGTTTGAAAACATGTTCAAATACCGTTGAACAGCGAATTGTTATTTACATGCAGGACTTTATTAGTATAATATGATTCAACGTTTTTGAAAAGTACAAGTAAACCCCTTAGATTGCAAAAATCGCAGGATGCAGCAGAAAACAGACGAACTTCCAACCCCGCGGAAGTCGCGGGATATGCAGACAGAGGAATAATACTTTTTTTAATAAATCCAAACTATTAGATTTGATATAACAATTACAGCGTTTTGAACTCTTTATAGATGAAACGTTCCAGACATTCCGCTAACGGCGAAGCAAAATAAGAGCTCTCATTTTTGGTCATTCCAACGGGTTGTGGTGGCAGAATCGAATTTGTGATCCGATTCCACCAAATTCGAGTGACTGGTGCCCGTTAAATCCATCATGATCAATCTTCCCCCCAAAGATGTGGTGTGGAATGTTAAAAAGGAGTTCCGGTGTCGGGCCTCAAAAACCTGGTGTCTGAATCGTGAATTCGAGATCTGATTACATCAAGGATCCACTAATAGCATCGGATCAAGGTATGTAGACAATGGGGTCACCCATTAAACCCATCATGATCAAACCTCCTGCGAAAGATGTGGTGTGGAATTTTAAGTAGGAGCTCTGGTGTCGGGCCTCAGAAACCTGGTGGCTGAATCGTGAATTCGAGATCTGATTACATCAAGGATCCACCAATAACATCGGATATAGGTATGTAGACAATGGTATCACCCATTAAACCCATCATGATCAATCCTCCTGCCAAAGATGTGGTGCGGAATGTTAATCAGGAGTTCTGGTGTCCGGCCTCAGAAACCTAGTGGCTGAATCTTGAATTCGAGATCTGATTACATCAAGTATCCACCAATAACATCGGATCAAGGTATGTAGACAATGGTATCGCCCATTAAACCCATCGTGATCAAGTCTCCGAACCCCGATCTAGTGTAAGAAGTGTTTATAAAATTGTGGAGGAAAATTTGGCAGTCATAATAAATTTACAATATCGCCTTTTTATCATTAAAAGGTTTCATACTTAATACATGAGCAAATGGATTTGTAAAAAATAAAGAAATTCCGAAAATCCATCCTAGTCGTTTCAATAAATGTTTTCCTATTTACAAAGCGAGATGAGCTTGAAGCGGCGAATGACAACCACTGGTCATCGTTTCTTTGTTGACAACCGATAGATCAGCAGCTCCTGCAATTTCTGAAGGAAGGGACAGTCCATTCTGCTTTCCCGATCGTAAAATTACTCAGGGTTTTGAGGCAGTAGAAGTTTTACACCAGCCGAGCTCAGAGAGTTAAAAGTAAATTCAACGCGATTTAAATCATTATGAAATAAATTATCAAGTTTTTGAAATGGTACCTACCCATCTGTATTTCAGCCCATCTGTTCTTGTTGCAAATGGATGCTCATCATACTTAATAATGACACGTGGAATTCACGAAATATGTAAAAGACAACATTATAAAATCCATGTTTTGTCTTTTATATATATAGCTCATAAAAGAGTTACTATCATTTTTCTTCTGCAGACAAATAAAAGGCTACAATTGTTCTACGTGATCTTGATAACTATTTTTAATATCTTTAAAGGTGTTACAAAAGTCAAGATTTATTGGTACTCTACTTTCAAAAATATCCGGAGTATATTTAATTTTCAAAATGAAGCATCCTAATTTTTTTTTCTTTTCTGCTAATTGCTTTCCTAAAAAAGCAAATTCTAATTCTTAAATTTATGAATCAAGAATGTTTCTGCTTAATTTATTTTGAACGATGTGATGTGTTGGCAGCATGCATTAGTGACTCGTCAGCTTAATTAAAGAATAAAATCAAATATAAAAAATAATAAAGAATTAAAAAAATATTACGAAATATGATCACTCAAATGGAAAAATATTAAAGTACTATTCTTTTTGTAAGTTCAACCTCACAGCTAATTCTAGAAACCAAGTTTTATGTGTGCACTAAGATATGTTTTATTTTTCTTAACAAATAATTTTGAATGTACTTGGAAATGAGCCACCAAATTTTATTTGTATTGGAAAAATGAAAAAGTAGAAAATAAAGAAAAATTAAAATAACAGAATGTTGCTGCAGATAATTCTTCAGCTATAAAAGACGAGTCGCTACTAGCAGAATAACATCCTGAATATGTGTGGAAAGTATATATTTCGTGAATACTCATAGAAAACACTTATATGGAAAATTTATCATTATCTAACGGAGAGAAATCTAAATATATCTCAGAATCTAGATACGATTAATACGTCTACAAATAAAGTCTGCAATAAAATTCTCATTTTATTTACCAAATTCATAGCTGCCTGAAGAATCATTTTAAAATGCAAGACAATAATTTAGAATTATAGAAATAGATTTCCCTCCGAGAAAATTTACGATATAATTTTCTGCTAAGTGTACAGAGAAAATATCTACGGTTATTTGAGATGAGATGAAGTATTTCAATTATGCATCATCAACCATATTTTTACTTATGAGGTAATTTAAGATGATTTCATGCTTTTACAATAGTTTATCCATAATATTACTTAAGACGAGCTACTTTGATTATGCATTCGTATTATTAACCTTTGAGATAATTTGAGATGATTTCATGCTTTTACAATAGTTTATCCATAATATTATTTTAGACGAGCTACTTTGATTATGCATTCGTATCATTAACCTTTGAGATAATTTGAGATGATTTAATGCCGCACTAGTATCACCATCTATATTTTCACAGAAATAAAAGAAGAAAATAAACTAGTCAACTCTAGATTAACCCTCCGTCAGGTGCAACAGGCCTGACAAGCACAGCTCGGACGTTTTCTTTCGTCCCTCCACTTCCAGGAAGGGTACAAGTCAGTCCCTCCTGTAGTCTCCTTTCTTTACTCGATGTTTGGACCCCCTCCTATTAAATGGACTTTCCCGCTACCTGGAGTGCACCTATCGCCATATTGATCTCACACGCACATTGTTCCCTAATTCATCACACATAAGTTTCATAGTTCGTATTGTCCTATTTTTTCAAATTATCCAATTAACCTTGCCCATCACAGCCCATTCCCGTGCATCTTAATCCTCCTAGCGTCAGGCCCGAGAAATCTGAGTGAACTTTTTTCCTCTCGTAACGGCAGACCCGAGACTATCTCGGGAAAGAAAAGTTCCATACATGTGTCAGACCCGAGATTTTCCTCCTACAAGTTTTTGTCTTCCCCCCAGGTGTCACGCGGCGACATAATGAGAGGGAGTGTCTTTGGTCAGCGGAGGGGCAGTTTGACCAACTTTTCTGAGAATACTCAAAGAAGGGTCTTCTAGCAAAGGATTGTGTCACAAAGAATCGAGGTTAGAAGTCATCTGTCACTGCTGAACGGTAACAGGTCTAATACGGCGCGAAAATGACCACAAAAGGGGGTTGAAATCCTTTTGTCCAAAACCTCACAACTTGAAGAATAACCTTCTCTTTTAACGTGACAATTTCGTTAAACTTAGCAATCTGAAAGCCTAACGGCCGGAGGGTTAAGTGATGGGGAGGCTTTGGTATCCTACCTTCCGATAGTGAAGAAGTAAGTGGTTCTCGTGCCTTCGCTTCATGATGGCATTTTTGCAACTATATCCCCAATTCTTTCTTTTGCCTCCCCACGAAGGTCACTAATTAATTTCAGATTGCTGAAATTAAAATTAATGGGTATTAGCAATATTAATTACTCAAAGTTTATCTGTGCCTGTCAGATGCATTCTACCCGCACTTGCCTATGCGAATATTGCGCCCGACGGAGGGCTAAAGGATTATTTTTAGAATACATAATCATCCATACATTAATTAAATTAATTTCACGATAAATTTAAATTCTGATTTTTTTCAAGCTTATTTGTTTTTATATAAAAATTTCTTCAAAAATAGTAAAAAATCCTGTTAAGCATCTAAACAATAAGGATTCGTTTATTAGCCGTTAAGATACCCGTTTTTCATCGCATTCGTCTCTCAACATGCTTTGGGATATATATCTAAATTTTTGTAAGTTCTTTTATTCTTACGATAATATTCGATGCAGAATAATTTCGATTTTTCATAATGGAATCTTAACTTCACCACACCTTAACAATATTTCTGTAATAAAATATTTATAAAATCAATTCGGCAACTTATCACTCCCTCTTTCCAACTTGAGTTGTTCCATTCGCCATTTTTCCTTGTCTTAACCATTTTCTTTTTTTAATACGAATTACTTATAAGGTCCCTGCTTTCATCAGTATTATCAAAACTACAATTAAATGTCTCGCTACTGTCAATGTGAAATTGACTCAAATGTTTTAATGGTTGTAACATTGAAACCATTAAAATTCAGAAAAAAAACAGTTCTCACTTAACAATCGAATTGTGATGTTACTATGTTTTCTCATAGCACAGCGGGTTCATTGGGTAAGATCTCAAGTGGTCAAGTCTCAAGGAGAGAGCCGCACGTTGTAGTTAGATAGCTGTGGGAGCTCACGTGTTCTTCAAAGAGAGAGGACAATTAGTACAATTTGATAAGAAATATATCCGTTGAATACGTGAGTGTTCGAGAAGCATTCTGCTCATGTGTTCTTCAAAGAGAGAGGACAATTAGTATAATTTGATAAGAAATATATCTGCCGGGTGTGTGAGTGTACGAGAAGCATTCTCATTTGAAGAATTCGAGAAGTTCGTGTCTCCCTGCCACCGAAAAATAAGTTTTGCTGAGACTCGGATACGCGTCAGTTATCATTTGAGATAGGTACTCATTTTGATCATTTAGATTGAGTGTATAATCATTTCTTCCTGGTAAGCTTGAGCAGTAAGATTGCATAGCATGTTTAACTGTCTCGACCGGGTTTTCCCAAATTTCACTTTGTGCTTTTACTCATTCAAAGCAGATGTTTCCAGCCTATGATACGGGTACCCCTAGGGGTACGCGAAGGACCAGTTGGGGTACGTGAAATTAAAGCTGTTAATGGCGGAAACAAGAAAACATGAGGAATTAAAAAAGTTACAGAAATTTCTTTCCCTAAGTTCATACTTGCTTTTTAATAACTATACCACTTGAATAGTTGATTATTACGGAGTGTAATTTTCAGCCATCCTTATAAGTTAATGCGAAATTATTTCAATACTGATTTCATTTGTTTTGGTGTTGAAGTAATACTGTTGGAAAAATGCAATAAACTGTAAAATGAAAATTCAGTCCTTCAAATGTTACAAATTCCAGTCATTTGACTCTGAGGCTTATAGTTTTCCTCACAAATGATATTCAGTGTAGATTAATTTCATTATTATAGGTTTTTTACTGCCTCACATTTCTTTATAGTTTTAGGATACCATATTAGAAAATTATATATTTTAGTGCAGTAGAAGCCCGGGAATCCGAACTCATTGGGGCTGATCTTTGTTCGGATTCCGGGAAATTTGGATTATCCGGGCAATTCGGTAAAATACTCTTGATATACCAAGTGCAGTAGAGTAATGACTCTGGGTGCTCTGTGAAGGTGCACGGAAAGAGCAGGTGGCATTTGACGCTTAAGCTAATATAAGCCCTTAACATTATTGATAAAAAAAACTTCTTTGTATAAACGGATAGTGATGGTGGGGAGAGGATGCGACTGTAGGGGTACGCGAAAATATAAAGATTAGTCAAAAGATACGCGAAGGAATAAAGTTTGGGTATTAGAGGAAAAAGGCGAATCGGACAGCTGAAGTTGCAAGGAGAGTGTATAAAGCAGTAGAAATGGCCATCTCTTTAAAATCGAGCGAACTACATACAGAACTACACTGAAAGAGATGTTTATATGCAGAGAACATGCAATATTCAAACTACATACTTTTTCATGGTACATATTGATGTACTTGGACTACTAAACACGTGAACAGCGTAATAGAACCATGGAATGCATTGATCCATTCATACATTTACAGTCAACACTACACGAACATAAAAGGAGTGTTAGTACCATCTTACGAGCATCAGCAAAAATGAAATAATACTGTGTTTGAAAAGTATTGGGAGTGATGTTTTAAACCACAATTTGAAAGACATATTATAAACGACTTTTGATAACAAATACACTTTTATGAATTCTAATACTACTTTTATAAGCAGTTTTACTAAATAACAGAAATTTTTATTTGAGTTGTTTTCAATCTTTATTTAACAATTCATTATTATAAAAATTATGAAATCTTGTAATCATTTGTTTATGAAAACCACTATCAGGTGCCGTCACTAGAGTCAAATCAGAATTTAATTAAATGAATAGCTAATCTGATAATTAAATTCTGAAAGTATTAAGATAGCATACTGTGATAAAGAACAGACAAGTATACGAAATTTCAAAAACTAGGATAAAGGAAGTGACGAAAAATCATTACAAAATTTCATTTTCACAAACACGGAACAAGCCAAGATGAACCCCTTCTTGGCCGTCGCCTTATTTTAATATTAGCCCAATAAATTTAGGGCGTAATACACTTTTATTTTTCAGAATAGTTCACACAATTTTAAGCGTTTCATAAAATAGTTTATGTGAAAGAGGATAAGACGTGCCCAGCTGACTACATTTGCGTTACGTTCAGAATAATATCACTTTGGCATCAATCTCTTGGCCTTTCCATTCACACTATTATCAATTTTAAAAGTCTTGTATCTCCAATTTAGAAATATAGAATGTTCTTGAATCCACTTGTTTCCTCACTAAATCTTAAATAGCGAGACAACATTATTTTTCTGTCCCTAATACGATCCCGCAATTGAATAAAGAGACTTGACGCGAGGACAAGCGAGGAGGTGTTTCACGCCCCTTATGGTGAATTCAAATAAAAAAAAAAGAATTTTTCTTGAAACATATTCCGTCTGTTGAATGTAACCTTAAAGTTAAATTTATTTTTTATCTTTAACTGTAGTAAATAAACAGCAAGAAATTTTAACGGTTAAAGTGATAATAATTAAAATATATAAGTTTTAAATTATACTTAAAACAATTTTATTAATGAGTAATACTTTTAATAAACAAACAGCATTCACCATTTGGAATACAACAAATGTTTGATAGAATTGTACATTAAACGTAAATTTTAAACAATTCACATCCCCAGCCTTTTCCAAACTTCTTTCAAAAATGAGAATTATTTTTGTCACTTTCTTGACTGAATGCGTTGTACAGCGGTTAAGCCCTGAGTTAATTAAAAAGCATTATTAATGAGTAATTATAAACAAACAGCATTCACCATTTGGAATACAACAAATGTTTGATAGAATTTTAAAATAAACGTTACAATTCACATCTCCAGCCTTTTCCAAACTTCTTTCAAAAATGAGAATTATTTTTGTCACTTTCTTGACTAGATACGCTGTGCAGCCGTTAAGCCCCTGAGTTAATTAAAATCATTATTAATGAGTAATACTTTAATAAACAAACAGCATTCACCATTTGGGAATACAACAAATGTTTGATAAATTGTACATTAAACGTAAATTTTAAACAATTCACATCTAAGCTTTTTCAAACTTCTTTCAAAAATGAGAATTATTTTGTCACTTTTTCCCAATACGGAATGTTGTACGGTTAAGCCTGAGTTAATTAAAAGTCATTATTAATGAGTAATACTTTATAAAACAAACAGATTCACCATTTAGATACAACAAATGTTTGATAGAATTTAAAATAAACGTTACAATTCACATCCCTAACTTTCAACTTCTTTCAAAAATGAGAGATTATTTTTTGTCACTTTTTTATGACTGAAGTGTGTTTACAGCGGTTAAGCCCTGAGTTAATTAACCATTATTAATGAGTAATACTTTAAAAACAAACAAGTTCACCATTTTGAACAACAAATGTTTGATAGAATTTTTAAAACACGTTACAATTCCATCCCCAGACTTCTTTCAAAAATGAGAATTATTTTTGTCACTTTTTTGACTGAATGTGTTGTACAGCGGTTAAGCCCTGAGTTAATTAAAAAGCATTATTAATGAGTAATACTTTTAAGAAACAAAGTTCACCATTTTAGATACAACATGTTTGATAAATTTTAAAATAAACGTTACAATTCATCCCTAAGGTTTCAAAACTTCTTTCAAAATGTAAACTTATTTTTTGTCACTATCGCTGAAAGCGTTGTACAGCGGTTAAGCCCTGAGGTTAATTAAAAAGCATTAAAAAATTTATTCGATTATGATTACTGAGATGACAAAGTACGGCCCTCTTCAACTAAAGAAAACAATTCAGAAATAGAAATTTTTTTTTGTTTTGACTCCGAATCATTATCATCGAAATAAATTCGAATTTTAGACGATATTTTAACTTTAGGTAAATAAAGACATTCAGGGGACTAGAGAATAAATACAAGTTCGAATTAAAAATGCTTAAATTAGCAAAGTTTCAATGTAAAAATCATCCGTTTAGACAACCAAGCATAATATAAAAAATATCGATTTTACTTATAAAAAATTGATATTTAAATCTGAGTTTGAATGCTCTAAAAAGATGAAATTTCGTTAAATGCCGATAAAAATAACATTTAAGACTTTTTCCAAATGACTTAACGCATTTATCAAAAACATCTGTATATAGTAAGCACAGACTCCAGTAGTCCAAATAAATTTTCAAATATTGTTCACGGAATCGAACACTATCGCTAATTCATTAAATTGCTCATTCATCAAAATGAAATAAAAATCTTGCACAAAACACTTAAATCTATAATGATCAGCAAGTTCTAGGTTATTTGTACTCATGATACTAGATGATTATACATGACAAATAAATATTTTTTTATCAAAATAGTCTAAGATATGTGATACTCAACTCATGGTAAGTTTTTACAAAACAGCAAAATGATATCTAAATAGAAATATATCTTATAAGTAATATCATAAAGCAATTATTATTTACATACAATCTAACAGAGAAATATATTCACAAAAAGAATGAAAATGTACCTGAACACAAAAAGCTTTTGTACATAACATACATAGACTCCAGTAGCCCAAATAAATTTTCAGATATTTTTTCGATATTTGCAAATATTTACGATATCGAGCAATATTGCAATATCGATATTTTCGATCACCAAAAAAAATTACACAGACTTGCATGGCATATACATTCTACAATATAAACATGTTATGTACAGTGGAATATCAACTTGTCTTATGTGAATTCTGTGCATAAAGCACAATATCGTGGAGATATCTATTGTTGAAGAATATATATATACGTAAATTTAAAAGAAAGAACAATTGGCTTCTGTAATCGAATCGCATTCTGATTTTTCCCTATTTATCTATCAAGTTAATAATTACTGTTTTGTAATTATTAATTTTTTGTTATATTTTATTACTTTTTATACAAACAGATTTCACTGCTTGGTATGATAATTAATATTCGAGGTTATTATAAGTTTAAGAACTGTTAAATCACTTAATTTAGATTTAATTATAAGAGCTTTTATTAAAATTTCATTAATAAAAGCAAAGGAGCATAGCGGAAAACAAACCTAAAAGGGAATATTGAAAATAGATTTGAAGCTGTCCTTAGCACAACACGTTGCATTGATATTGCATCAATATTATACAGCAATATAATGGATATTGTACATTTCTATTGATTTGTAAGATAATATTATACGATAATAAATAATTTATCGAATATTGTTCAATATCGTGAAATATAAATATCCATTTACTTTATTTCGTGTTCTTTAACACGTGGAGTTTGCCGCTGTTATACAATAGTCTGTAATTCTTAATTCATTATTCTAATTCGATGACTCTTTCTCTACTATAGTTAAGATACAGCAGAAGTTGCTCTTCATCTAATTAGAGAGAAGGTCGAATCTCATGTGAAATCGTAGCTTGAAACGTGTTAAGTGTCTCGAGTCGATTGAAAAAAATACACAAAATTCATGAAATCAGATCTACTACAACGTAAACTTTGGGAGTGACATTAGTAGCAGGAGAAATCCAGCAAAACTTATAAAATCACATATCTCTTTAAACAATTACGGTTCTTCAAAGATTACTTTTGAACTTATGTAATCAGGTAATCGAATTGTATAGATGACATATTTATGAACATTTACGTGAAAGTAGAAATAATAGCTGCTTCTAACCAAAATGATATCTTGTATATACTGTTTTTAATATTTTAGGATTGTATTGCACACATTATAATGTGTTGTCGTCTAAATTGATTTTATCAGTAATAAAAATATATTAGTGAAAACATGCATCGCTAACAAACATATGCTAGTGATTAGTAATAAAATATTATAGCAGACTTTCGACTCGAATCGAGACCCAATAGCTAATTTCTAAACTGTAAAAGATAGGCATGTACTTCCAATTGGAAAAATATTACAAATGACTTAAAGAATCGTATTTTATGTTGTCTGAGTCAATTAATTAAATTCTGAAAGAATTACGACGTCTAAATTATTATACATTCCCATGGTCTATCATTCATATCCAGTAAAATATTCTTGAAACACTAATTTTTTCAAGAAGAAAATTCTCCACTTTTCTCTTCAGCGACTAAAAGTGACCGGGTTTAGGAGCTTTGAATTTCATTATTTTAAGCCAATCAACGAACGGTTCGAGCAAGAGTTGCCACTGATTAGCGAATCATCCTCGTGGTGGTCAAAATTAGAGAAATTCGAAGCTACAAAAATCATTTTACCAAATATAGACTAATAGGACTGGTGGACAGTCTAAAAATTTAGAATTTTTATTTGAATTGAAATAAAATATAAATCTTTACTTCACTTAAAGCATTTTGGAAGTATATGCCTGTATCTAACGATTTAGAAATAAGTTATTGGGCTAAAATTAGAGTGAAGTTCCTGTTTGCAGGGTGACACAAAATTATCTTTTAATTACGATTATTTGGATATTTCTAAAGGGAATGACGAATTCATGATACAGATAATTTTGGTTTCTCCATGATATAATAGCTAAGAAAAAAATCGAAATCCAAACTGAGCGCGCTCATATGACATCATTCAGAAGCAAGCGAAGTCACGTGACGCTGAGAGCCAATGAATAGCGACCTCAATCCAAACCATAATAGGATCCGTAAATATGCTAAACAGTTGCATATTCTTTGTACGCAGTCGGAAGTTTACAGACTGGTGCTTAAATACACTTTAAATTCTGGCAAACACCGCCTCTTAGCTCATCCGTTTGACGTTTTCAGTCATACTTTCTCATGTGATCTTGGCTTGTTCTTAAATTGCCTAAATCTCCTACCAGTTTGTACATGGAGTTTTAAATCACCCTGCAAATTAACCCGTTAACGCCCAGCTTTCTATTTATAGGGCAATTATGATGTCAAAGTGTCGTCAGTTAAAAATTTTTTCTTTTCCCTTTATTTTTATTTTTGAGGTAATGCAAGGAATTAGAAATTAATTTTTTATATATTTTCCTATATTTTGAAAACTTTTAATATATAAGTCTAAGACATATTTCTTAAAATGATTTTCTACCGCCTTTTTGATATTGTTTCTAAAAAATAAAAAAGGAAGCCTCCTCCAAATTTTGTTTTGGGAATTAAAATTTTCACAGTTGTCTTATCTCGGTGTTTTAAATATAATTTAACAGATATTTACTGAAATTCTTTAAATTAATATGGGTGCTAACGGGTTTAATCGCATTTAATTTCGATTAAATCGACTCTGAGATGCTGCTCGATATGGTGAACTCTCACGAACGTCAAACTGATCCAAAAAATTGTTCCTAAAATTTGAGAAATTATTAATATAGAGATATTTAATTTGTAGATATAATGTGCGCAACTATTTAAAAGGATGCAGGAATACTGAAATTGAACTTTCTACATCCTTTATCCATGATACTAACGTTTATAATATATCCCAAAAATAATCCTGCTCTGACTTTCTGCAAGAGAATAGCATAGAATTATACCAAACTTCGAACAATGTGATTTCTTTGTGGAAACCTTTTTTGTTATTTAACTTTGAAGATATATAACGGAAGTTATTTTAAATTTCAACTTTCGCAGTACACATGTGTTTTCAAAACAAACATGATTTTTGGCACTGCTTAAAGATAATGTGTTATCCAACTTGATTTGGTTTGTCCTTAATTTACAGATATTAGTGATAACAGATATTACTGGTTAACAGATATTAGTGATTAGTAACAGATACTATACAGTGATTCATATAGCCATACAGATTTTTAAGCTCACCTGGCGATTTATATGAGAATGAGGCTTAACCCATTCGCTACAGGAGTTTTAAGAGTATCCTACACTGAGTGACAAAAATTATTTTCAAGAACACAAGAATATTTCTTCAGGTATTAGTGATAACAGATATTACTTATTAACAGATATTAGTGATTAGTAACCAATAACCTCGGTCCATACTCTTATTACAAGATATCTCTCATTCGTTTCTCGCTAGACATGAATTTATTAATTCCCAGTTGATTTTTGGGTTATATGCCATTATTATGATATATCTTGGAGCAAGAACATATCCAAATAAAGGGCGATTCGCAGCTGACTCTTGGGATATATACCCTTACTAGCTATCGTCCGCATAGTAACACATTATTGGTACTTGTTTTGCTCGGCATAAGTATTTTCATGTCTTTATACATTTAATGTAAAAATTACTTTTTTTATAAAATATTATAATAAAAAAATACTTTTGTCATCTGAAAAGTATAATTACAATGAAAACATCAAGTGAACAAAAAGACTTTTAATTTTCTTCATAAGTCATTAATAATTTTTAAATAATGACAAAAAATTTAATTAATTAATTTTTTAACTATAAGTGAACAATTAAAGTATTGTTAAAAATTGTGTTTGAAAACATTTTCAAAAATTAATTAAAATTAAACAGAATATCGCATGGAAATGAAATTGGTATAATTGGAAAGCTAATTTTTTAAAACTTTAAAATGATGTCAAAATGCTTTTTGTGCGATAATCAGTCATTGCGGAAAAATATTATAATTTAGGGTAATTTTTAATTATAAGATTCAAAAAATTTTGAAAAATTCTTCTAATGAGCACCCTACTACCCAGAAGCAAACCTTGCCAAACTTCAAATGTTCATAGTTCTAGTGGTTGTAAGGATTCATTGCAGATGAGCCACTTTCTCTTTTATATATATAGATTGCGAGATATCTCATAGACAAAGCATATCCAAATAAATAGACATTGCGCACCTTTATTACGAGATATATCGTAGTCGGTGCATTCCCGAATGCTGAGACATTTCATAGCATGTTCTTGTGTTATATACACTTATTACGACATATATCATGACTGATTTCATTTCCCCAGTACCGAGACGTTTCATATGTTCTTGGGTTATATACATATTACGACGTATATCATGGCCAGTAGATTCCCAGATGCTGATACATTTCGTAGATGGTTCTAGGGTTATATACACTTATTACGACATATATCGTAGCCAGTGAATTCCCGAATGCCGATACATTTCATAGCATGTTCTTGGGTTATATACACTTATTACGACATATATCGCAGCCAGTTCATTCCCGAATGCCGAGACATTTCATGTATTCTAGAGGTTATATACATATTACGACATATATCATGTAGTGAATTCCCAGCGATGCTGAGACATTTCGTAAGATAGTTCTAGGATTTATATACACTTGACCACGACATATATCATGTAGTGAATTCCCGAATGCTCTGAGACATTTCATAGCATATTCTTGGAGTTATATACACTTATTAAAGAAATATATCATGTGAGTGCATTTCGAAAATGAGACATTTCGTATCTGCTTCTTAGGTTATAAACTTATCATAGGCTATATCGCAGCCAATGCAAGACAAGTTTGCTTATATTCCTGGGAGTTACATACCTTTTGAAGAGATATCTCATAGTTGGCAGCAGATAGGTTAAAGAGCATGATAAATAGAATAAACAGTTAACAGAGAAAGATTAACAGAACTTGGAAGTCAGCAGATTCTAATTTTGGAACGAAAGAGATCCTCGTTTCCTTCGGTTAGAGGTGCCTGAGCCTGTAAGTGACCACTCGAGGAAGAAGAGAACATCTATATGGGTTGCTTGTGTCATCGCGTAGAGGGGCCGGAGCTCGGAGGATGATGCACCCCGTTCCGTGACGCACGCGATAGAGGAAGATCACAGAAGAAGTCTGTCAAAACCATCGCGACAAACTGCAGTCACTTTCAATCCCCACAGAAGAAAATATATATGCATGCCATACCATATGCATTTAGTTGAACATAGAATCTGTTCTATTTCCCCCGGTTGGTGGAGTTCCGCATGTTAACAAGCAGGAACCCAACCCAATAAAGCTCATCCATAAAGTTACATGATTATCATATCTCGCCGGCTGTGCGCATTAAATTCAGTTAAGTCACGCACTACAACTGATTTGTAAAATGCTACAACTTCTTTTCTTCTACAGTTTTACTTTCTCGTATACCGAAGCACACAAAGAGAAAGTATTGCCAATCAAATCAAAAAAAGAATTCCGAACTCAAGATTGCAGAAGAGAATCTCATTTTTAGACCTCCCTGACTCCGAAAACACAATTTTTGGAATTATGTCTGTCTGTGAACACGATAACTCGAAAACTATTAGAGCTGCAGGGATGAGAGTTTCGTATGCTCAGTCTTGACACATCATTTGTAGGTTCCTTTCCAAATTTTGGACAAAATCCGTCCAAGAGAAGTCTGTCTGTCTGTCGCGTTCATCTCAGCACAATAACTCAAACGCCCGAATAGCTAAATAGATAAAATTTGGTACGGATTTTTCATCAGGGAATGTAGGTTCGTATAAAATTTTGAGCCGATCCGTCAAAGAGTTATTTACCTGTCAGATGTATAATCGTAAATTTGTGAACACAATAACTTCTTATAAAATTACTTAGATAAATAAATTTTCATGCCAGCCTTCTAAACCAATTGCTTAGATTTGTATCGAATTTTTGTGTCCATCGGTTTTAAAGAAAGGGCGTTCAATTTGCATTTTCGCTGTCTTCAATATTCTTCGACGCAAAAAAAGAGGCCCGACTGATCTTGGCATAGCCAGCGTTGCTCGCTATTTTTCCGGAAAACAGTTGCTTTTTTAAGCATCTATCATGCATTGGGACGAATGGATTCGAAATTTGACTGATTTTGGATGATTTGATAAATGATGCAATCGACAGAACATGTTCGAATATTTAAACATGTTGAGTAATTGCAGATTTCGAAAATTCTGTTTGTGGATACTAAAAATTATTAAATCCCAATAATAATTGTGAGAATATGAAGAAGAGAAAATTAAAAATATTGAAATCCAACACAGACAGAGTTTAGTTTAGTTACATTGTCGTCCCGTTTCGAAGTAACACGAGAGGTATTTGGGGGTCAGACATCGTCACGTTGAACCGCGGTCAGATGACAATGATGACACCTGAACTGGACACTCCATCTCCGAGCTTCCGCACAACACCATTGGGAGGGCGTTTGGCCCCTTCCACATGATTTGGCCTTCAACAAGCCCACATATGCGGCGGATCGTCAGTGAAACCGGGTTTCGAGCCTGGAACCCAGCAGTTCTGAGGCCGAGACCTTACCACTAAACAACCGCGGACCAACATAAGGAGAGTAAAAACGTATTATATCAATCAAAATACAAAATAAAAAGATCAATCACAGTAACTTTTAGAACATCATGCTATGATTGCATATCGAGTATGAGCGCATTTTCTGGTTGTACATACAGTGTGGTCATAAATTATTGGACCCATTTCAAAAATTATTTAAAAAACTTAAAATGTTACAACTACGTTTTTTTCTAAAATAAGAGCACATTTGAAATTTTCTTTTCAGATAGGTAACGTGACGTTACGGTATAGTCTAGGGGGGTCGTAAATTATTGGACATCTCCCATTTTCGACAGCCATTACCTGATAAACTTTTACATCTAGAATAAAAATAAAAGCATGTATTTGTAGAGAATTGTACGCTCTTTAATTTGTTAGTTCACATGTAGTGTGAAAACTGAATATATTTCGAGATATTCAATAAAAACTGAAGAAGGAAACCAGAAAACTCGCATCGACGTCTGCTGATCGGTAGCCATTACGTATGGAAATCTCTCGCTGTAGCAAATTTAGAACGCCGTAATGGTACGCCACATGTTTAAAAAAACCTTTTATTTGTTCTCTCATTTGAAAAAACCTTATTTGTAACGTTATTAGATTTTTTTTATTAATTTATGAAATGGGTTCAATAATTTATGACCACACTGTATGTTAAGTTACCTTTCCCTGCCTACCTCAAAAGGTTTCACCTGTCTTACAGCGATTATTGCAGTTGTGGTGGAATTGGCACGGCACTTCACTATGCCACGGAGTGTATTCATACAGTGTCTTGGCATATGAGGAAGCCAACGCCAAACTTCGAACAAGAATGGCTGAAAAGGATCGCCAATAACCTCGTCTCCAGGCAGAAAATTCGCGGGATTATCAAATTCAGTAGCGAAAACAGAGATCTTTTCCGGCCTCCCTAGCCTTCAACTTCCCAGCGAGCTGAACTTAGTAGCTCAATCACCGGACATTCCCCCTTCAAATAGAAGAAAGGTATTTCAACATCTAAAGAAAAGAAGACTATTACGAACTAATAGTGTAAAAGTGAAAATGCCTGTGCTGTACATAGTGTATATATTTCCTTCTTTCTGTTTTTCTTTTTCTTAAATAAAATTCCCGTGTCTTGCCCATCAAACCATTCAGTGACCGGTCTGGTCACGGGTACGGGGGTAAGAGACGGCGTTCTATTCTGTATGTTAAGTTCAAATAGTGTTTAGTTGAATAAGTTTGTAATCAATTCCTTAAAGTTACACGAAAGATACTTACTTATAAAAAGATACCTGGAGAGTCATAGAAATCTCGACGTCGAATTTTTCGAAGATTACAGTATTTTTTTCTTTGTATGTACGAGAAAGTAAAAACATCCACCGATAATTTCGCTAGATGTCTAAGTGTCCACATATCATCGAATCATTCGAAATTCCTTCTTTGAAACCAGCAGAGGAACAAAGAAAAACCACTTTCCGAAATCCATTTTAAGAAATTTAGCCATATTAAGGCGAATGTAGAAAGACATGCGTCATGCCCACTGCTGTTTTTTTTCCTTTTCTAGAAAATAACTACACAAAAAAGAAGAGAAAGGGAAGAAGAAAAAGAATGAAGCAGTTCTCTGCTGTTGGGGAGGGGATAGAGCGGGCGGGCGGGGAGGCCGGCGAGAGATCTATAGCACCGAAGGGGGATTGGAAAATCTGAAGTACCGCATTTCTGGTGATGTATGGTCGGCTCGCTAAATCTATCTTTCGCTGCTATTGTAAAAGGGGATTTGACAAATTAATTTCCCTACCCGCGATCAATGGGAGGTATCGATCCCTCGGGGGAATGGATTCGTCCTTTAGGTTGCTAAATCCCCGCTTTTAGGGGACGGATTCGGAGAAGAGACAACACTTGGGGTTGGATTGCTCTGGGATTTCTGGTTAAAGCATTGAAAGATAAATGAATGAATAGATCTCACGGTTTTCTTCTATTTCGCTACTTGGTACTGACACGCTCGTAAATGAATGAGCATAGCATTGTTTTGGAAATCT
>BGPR01027487.1:0-20695 GCA_013235015.1 Araneus ventricosus
AAGGAAAACGCTGTTTAACAAAGTTAATGATTACATTCAAACAAAATATTATGGTTAATTTAGTTATGCTTTCAATTATTATCTAATTTTATGCTATAACTATTCCAGTAAAATCTGTTTGAAACGAACACTGTAAGTTTCCCTTCGTACCTGATCATTGAACTCAGTTATGCAGTCGAAAACTAACCACCATTTTATAGATTTCAGGTTCGCTGTGACAAAAATTCCAACACGTTGACCAACTTTTTATAATACAATAAATGATTGCGGAAAGATGCTCCAAAATAATTTTTCTTGCAATGTTTTTCGAAAACAGCAATATCTAAAAAAGTGTATTTTGCAGTATGTTCCCAGTTTTAAAACTGCATCCAATTGTATTTACGGCAGTCGAAGTCATTTTACTAGAATGATTAAGTGGTGCATATCGTGGATTTTATATTGGAGAAAATTCCAAGCTCAGGAATGCGGTATCTCATCTTGATAACTAATACCATTCACCGTACCGGAATTGTATGGAAAACGTAAAAGGCTGCACGGCCATTCATCACGATGCCTCCCGTACATGTACGATACCTTCTGCAAAGGAATCTCGTGGCAAGCCATTTGTTCGATGACAATCAGTTTCCGGTGCTCTCCAGACGAATTGGAGACGGCTGTCACCATGTAATCTGAATCTTTACTCATTAGTAAAGAGAACTCATGCTCTGTCATCGTCACTCCAAGAACTATGTTTATGATGGAACTACAAACTAATTTTACGGGGAGAAGTGAAGGGACACACTATGCTCTCCTTGTATACCCAGGTAGCATATTTACAAACCCTACCCTGATAGAACTGAGGCAGGAAATCAGTCAATATCATTGGCTACGAGGAGAAGTGACGTCGTTTTCAACTCTCGCACGAAGCGTACGGCAATCATAACAAAACAAGAGTCATCCTACTTTTCTTCTCCGTTTTCCCACAGTTGAGCACAGAAAACATTCTTCCGTGGGTTGTAATATTTTTAAAAATGATATTATTTTTTAAAATATCATAGAAAATAAAACATCCCGCACTGTAAGAGATTATACTAATGAAAAGTACACGCACGGGAGCAAAGAACGACGTCATCGGCTTTCGGCGAAGCGAGCCAATCATATTGTCCGATTTCCTGCCTCAGTTCTATCAGGGTAGAGTTTGTAAATATGCACCCAGGTAGCATGTACACTTGCAGCAAGTTTGATTTTTCTTGATATTAGCTTTTCGTCACAAACTTGACGCGACCACTTTGCGACGAACTTCCTGCAAATTAACAAAGCATAATCGATCGCCCTCATTGCAATGCAAGTTTGCAGTAAAGTTGACACAGCACGCTTACACCACGACCTGGATACAGTTGTAAATATCTGGTTTTGATCTTTGTCTCTGTTTTAAAAAACGTCCGATTTTTAATAGCATCTCCTAGACCGTCCTTCTTTTTATGAATTCAATAAATCAGTGATCATTTGAAAAAAAAACTAACTAGATCTTTTTATTAAAAAATTTACTTTTGTAAAATTCTCCATCTTTTACTAAATATAGAATTCTCACTTTAAACAAAACTATACATCGATTTTTTTCTTAATGCTGAAATTTTAACGTTCATAAAAAAATTAAACCTAAAAAACAGAGAAGGTTTGTTGAAAAATAATAACTTACTTTGTGCCCCATATTTTTTAAAAGTAATTACTTTTGAACCCTAATTTCATAATTTATTCCACTAGCAAAACGTAGTTATTAGCGAAAATCGCTCTGTCTTTGACTTCAAATCATATTCTCAACCAAAATTTTAAAAATTAATGAAATCAAGAAGACAGTTTAAAATAAAACGTGTAGATGCACGATGTATTAGCACAATCTGTCGGGCCGCGGTGGCCTAGTGGTAAGGTCCTGGCCTCGGGACAGGAGGGCCGCAGGTTCGAAACCCGATTGCACCGAAGATCCTCAGTGAATGGGGCCTGCTGCACGCCAAACCATACGCAGTGGCGAAACGCCCTCCCGCTGGTGTGGCGCGGAAGCTTGGAGAGCCTCGTCACCTGACCGCGGTTCAAAATTACGAGGTCCGTCCCTAGATAGCCCTCGTGTTGCTTCAAAAACGGGGACGTTAATATAACCTAACGTAGCGCAATCTGTCTTCCGCGATCGAAGTCCCGCTGCCTGCGTGACTAATAGCCCATTGCAATTAGGTAAAATAGGGGAAAAATTTATATAGTTTTGAAACTTTGGTCAAATACTTCTTTGACCTCAAGGATATGAGAACCGAAAAGTTTCCACCTCCCAGTGGGGAACCTCCCCCCCCCGGGGGAAAACTGAACTGAAGTAGAGTGTTTGGTTAGTTTTTCCTCGATTTCTCCAACCCCACACATTCAATGTTAAAAATAGTACGCATGAACGTTGTAGAGCATAAAATTCTGCGTCGAATGAGTACCAACACTATATATTTTGTTGCAGTAGTATGATTATAAACTCTTATTAAAGTTGCAGTGATTTTTCAATTTTCAAAAAAAAAATCATTATTCTTACAAAAGACGACGCATACAATAAAAGATTTTGTCTAAATAAAGTTTGTATGTATAAGTATTCACTTTTGTAAGCACACATATGTCGGTACACCAATACAAGAGCGCTAGTGTGGTGTGGAAGTTAGGAGAGAGCATACAAGTAGTCCTTGCAATTACACCGAAAAATGACAAATAGGAGAAAAATTTATAAAGTTTTGAAACTTTGATCAAGTACTCTTCTGACATCAAGGAAACGGGAACCGTAAAGTTTCCATCCCTGAGGGGACCACTTTCCCCCTAATCCCCCCCTCGAACTTGCAAAAACCATCAAAGCACAAAATGATCGTACCCAGCTTATAAAACAATTATTAACATTCTTTATTTTTTTAACCGCAATAAATCATTTTCATAAATATTCTAATTATATGCTGGCCATGTTTTCCGTACGGAAATTTATTTCTATGAATAAAAAAATGAACAAAAAATGAAAGTAAATCACAGAATTATAGTTGTTTCTCAATAATTTTTCATTTGTTAAAGTAGTAAATTAACATGAGTTTATTTATTGAGCTATTTATTATATCTGTGATATTATTCCTGTCAGGCGTTCTGAGAAACACGAAAAAATCAACGCTTTATAATATCTTTGATACAGTTCCAGAGCGACCAGTTGGTAACACTGACAATCTTTACTTCGTTCTTGATGGAGGCTTTCTTATTCATCCTGTAGTATGGCCAAAGCAAGGGACTTTTGATGATGTTTACACCATATATATGTCTTATATCAAGAAACATTACGGCGATGAAGTAACAGTTGTTTTTGACGTAGGATATACCGAAAGCAGTGTTAACACAAAGGTTATAGAACGCCAAAGGCGCATGATGAAGTGTACCTCGAGAGAAATCATTTTTAATGAAAGTACAGTTCTTCTTGACTCTCAGAGACTAAGCAATCTTGCGAATAGGGAGCGTTTCATTTCGCAATTCGTTAGCCACTTGGAGAAAGTAGGCATATGCACGTTTATAGCAACAAATGATGCTGATGTACATATAGTGATGACCGCTATAGAGACATATGAGAAGATTAAGAAGCAAGTTCTTGTAATTGGCCAAGATGTTGATCTTCTTGTTTTACCTACTGCTGTTATTCTAGACTATATGGATATTTTCATGCTGAAAGAGGGTAAAAGTAAAGTCAAAGATAGGTTCTATATAGCTCTAGAGATCTGCAGAATTCTAATCTTATGATAGATTGCAAAAAATCCATTCTCTTCCTTCATGCAATTAGTGGTAGTGACACAACTTCAGGGTTCTATGGGAAGGGGAAACTACAAGCAGTGCAATTGTTCAACCGCAATAAATACCTGCAAGATATCCCTGATATCTTTAATAATCCAAAATCTAGTTATACTTACATCGAAAGAGCAGGAGAGAAGTTTATCATCGCATTATACAGCAACACGAAGAAAGAGGAAAATAACTTGAATAAGATGAGGTATGACTGTTTCGATTAACTAGTAGGTCAAGCGAGTTCTGCTATTCTTCTCTCCAAGTTAACTCCAACCACAGAAGCTGCACATCAACACTGCCGTCGCACATTATGCAAGGAGAGTGGCAAGGAGAGTGTTTGAACCCATCGAGCTGGGGATGGAAGTTAGTGAATAAGTCGTTGACGCCCATATACAAATTGTCACTACTAAAGGACCTGCGCCAGCTAAAGTAGTGTCTCTAATTACTTGTGGATGTAATAAAGGCTGTGGGAAAAATGCAAATGTGTCAGAGCTAACCTGCGTTGTACTACTTTATGCAAAAATGCCGAGGCCAAAGCTGCATTAATACCGAAGCAATAGACATCATCGAAGAAGAAGACGCAGAAGATAATAATATCATATAAGTAATTAGTAGAAATTGCATTATTATACATTATCTATAAAGAAATAATTTTAATCACAGTTGTTTTGCTAAATGAAATAATTTGTATTGAAATGTTGTAGTAAATATTTTTTCCCACTTTCGATACTCTTTAATTCTTGATTTATGACTGTCTTTCAAATTTTCAGTTTAAAGAAAGTTATGTGTTATTTGATGTTAGAAAAGCATGGATTTTAATCTGTGTTACAGGTTTCCTCTCCTAAAATGAAATGCAGTTAAATAAAAAAAGTCACTGACTTGTCCACATAGACTTTTAAGAACATCAGTGATTTTGATAGTTTATTAAAACATTTAATTGACAATTTAAAATTAATTATATAAAAAAATAAATATTTTTTGCTGTCTTTTTACAGGAAAATTATACCAGATACAAGCTTAAATCTCTCGTCATAATTTATAGAGAACTTAATTACTTATATTTACAAATAAGCATAATTATTGCTTGTTTTATAAGCAAGATATCGGCTTTTCACGGTTTCTCTTTTTGGAAGTTTTGGGATAGGTGGAGGGATGCTCCCCCCCCCCTCAGGAATGAAAATTTTACTGCTCCCGTTTTCTTGATGTCGGAAGGGTATCTGACTAAAGTTTCAAAACTTTATAAATTTTTCTCCTATTTGTCATTTTTCGGTCTAATTGCAGTGGACTACTTGTACGCTCTCTCCTAACTTCCACACCACACTAGCGCTCTGGTATTGGTGTACCAACATATGTATGTGCTTACAAAAGTGAATACTTATACATACAAACTTTATTTAGACAGAATCTTTTATTGTATGCTTCGTCTTTTGTAAGAATAATGATTTTTTTTTTTGAAAATTGAAAAATCACTGCAACTTTGATAAGAGTTTGTAATCGTACTACTGCAACAAAATGTATAGTGTTGGTACTCATTCGACGCAGAATTTTATGCCCTACAACGTTCATGCGCACTAATTTTAGCATTGAATGTGTGGGGTTGGAGAAATCGAGGAAAAAAATTACCAAACACCCTACTTCAGTTCAGTTTTCCCCCGGGGGGGGAGGTTCCCCCCTGAGAGGTGGAAACTTTTCGGTTCTCATATCCTTGAGGTCAAAGAAGTATTTGACCAATGTTTCAGAACTATATAAATTTTTTCCCCTATTTTACCCAATTGCAATGGGCTATTAGTCACGCAGGCAGCGGGACTTCGATCGCGGAAGACAGATTGCGCTACGTTAGGTTATATTAACGTCCCGTTTTTGAATCAACACGAGGGCTATCTAGGGACGGACCTCGTAATTTTGAACCGCGGTCGGGTGACGAGGACGGCGCCTGGGCTGGCGCCCCTTTCCAGGCTTCCGCGCCACGCCAGCGGGGGAGCGTTTCGCCACTGTGTATGGTTTGGCGTGCAGCGGGCCCCATTCACTGCGGATCTTCAGTGCAATCGGGTTTCGAACCTGCGACCCTCCTGTCCCGAGGCCAAGACCTTACCACTAGGCCACCGCGGCCCGAGCAGATTGCGCTAATACATCGTGCATCTACACGTTTTATTTTAAACTGTCTTCTTGATTTCATTAATTTTTAAAATTTTGGTTGAGAATATGAATATGATTTAAAGTTAAAGGGATAGCGATTTTCGCTAATAACTTCGTTTTGCTAGTGGAATAAATTATGAAATTAGGGTTCAAAAGTAATTACTTTTAAAAAATATGGGGCACAAAGTAAGTTATTATTTTTCAACAAACCTTCTCTGTTTTTTAGGTTTAATTTTTTTTATGAACGTTAAAATTTCAGCATTAAGAAAAAAGCGATATATAGTTTTGTTTAAAGTGTGAATTCTATATTTAGTAAAAGATGGAGAATTTTACAAAAGTAATTTTTTTAATAAAAAGATATAGTTAGTGTTTTTCAAATGATCATTGATTTATTGAATTAATCAAAAGAAGGACGGTTTAGGAGATGCTATTAAAAATCGGATGTTTTTTAAAACCGAGACAAAGATCAAAACCAGATATATAGAACTGTATCCAGGTCGTGGTGTGTAAGTGTGCCGTGTCAACTTTACAGCAAACTTGCATTGCAAGGAGGGTAATCGATTATGCTTTGTTAATTTGCAGGAAGTTCGTTGCAAAGTTGTCGCGTCAAGTTTGTGATGACAAGCTAATATCAAGAAAAATCAAACTTGCTACAAGTGTACATGCTACCTGGTTATACAAGGAGCCCATAATATGTCCCTTCACTTCTCCCCGTCAAATTAGTTTGTAGTTCTATCATAAACATCGTTCTTGGAGTGACGATGACAGAGCATGAGTTCTCTTTACTAATGAGTAAGGATTAAGTTTACATGGTGACAGCCGTCTCCATCTAGAGAGACCCGCGAACTCAGCATCATCGAGCAAATGGCTTGCCGCGAGATTCCTTTGCAGAAAATACCCCTACATGTATGGGAAGGCATGATGAATGCCTTACAGCCATTTACGTTTTCCACTGCCTTCTTTACGTTACGTACAGCTTTTTACATTGTATCCGCTTCCTAAGACTAGTAGCATACCCAGGAAACCTTGCCAAGGCCGTCCAAGACTGACAGAGATGACCAGTATTTAGAGTTATTAGAGTTACAGAATGTGTGCTTTGGATCTGCATTCATTAATGTAGCAGTGATTGGGCGAAATGTATAGCGCCAAATTATGTATTGAAGATTTGGTGAAGTTGGCTTATATGCTAGAAGACCACATAACGTGGCTGTCAGTTCTCCCCGTCAAATTAATTTGTGGTTCGGTCATCAACATAGTTCTTGGAGTGACGATCACAGGGCATGAGTTCTCTTTACTAATGAGTAAAGATTCAGATTACGTGCAGACAGCCGTCTCCAATTCGTCTGGAGAGCACCGGAAACTGATTGTCATCGAACAAATGGCTTGCCACGAGATTCCTTTGCAGAAGTTATCGTACATGTACGGGGAGGCATCGTGATGAATGGCCGTGCAGCCTTTTACGTTTTCCATACAATTCCGGTACGGTGAATGGTATTAGTTATCAAGATGAGATACCGCATTCCTGAGCTTGGAATTTTCTCCAATATAAAATCCACAATATGCACCACTTAATCCTTCTAGTAAAATGACTTCGACTGCCGCAAATACGATTGGATGCAGTTTTAAAACTGGGAACATACTGCAAAATACACTTTTTTAGATATTGCTGTTTTCGAAAAACATTAGAAGAAAAATTATTTTGGTGCATCTTTCCGCAATCATTTATTGCATTATAAAAAGTTGGTCAACGTGTTGGAATTTTTGTCACAGCGAACCTGAAATCTTTAAAATGGTGGTTAGTTTTCGACTGCATAACTGCGTTCAATGATAAGGTACGAAGGGAAACTTACGTTTCAAACAGATTTTACTGGAATAGTTATAGCATAAAATTAGATAATAATTGAAAGCATAACTAAATCAGCCATAACATTTTGTTTGAATGTAATCATTAACTTTGTTAAACAGCGTTTTCCTTGACTATAGAAACATTTTGTTTGAATGTAATCATTAACTTTGTTAAACAGCGTTTTCCTTATTCCAACAAAGTTTTAGAAAAAAACCCAGTACAATTTACATGTAATGTGTTCAAAGGTTTTTTTTAAACTTTGTTAAACAGCGTTTTCCTTATTCCAACAAAACTTTAAAAAAAACCCAGAACAATTTACATGTAATGTGTTCAAAGGTTGTTTTAAGGTTACTGCTTTAAAATCGTCGTTTTTGATGAAATTATCAAAAAACTTTTTATGTCTTAATTTTGTAGCCTGTTTAACCAGCTTTCTAAAACTGTCTCACCTTTTACACTACGTGAATTACAAATGGAGTTACAGCTGTTTTACTACCGAACTGTAAGCATTATTTTATGTTGTATGAAAACTTTAAATGCGTTTTCTGAGAAATGATATTTTTGAGGAAAACTGTCGACCGTAACAATGATTTCTCAAAAAGTTATTCAAGTATTGACATGAAATTTTCTGAGATGGTTTTTTGTAATATGCTTGATGTTTTCTTCTAAAAACTAAGGCCAATTTTAAAATCAAGTTTTATTTTTAAGTGCTTAAATATAAACGAAAAGCATTTTTTATGAAAAATTACCAGTTTAGTAACTATGTTCAGCTATATCTCAAAACTATTTTGAAGTACAAGAAATATTTTAGAGCAACACAGATAACTGTCATAAAAATGTACTCCTACAAGGATTTATGTATATTTAGAATATGATTTTATCTATGGCTGTTAGCGTAAGGCAAATATTTTAGTCATTTTTCTTCAAATTTCTCAGTTTTTTTTAAAAAGTATTATTTTGAAAGACTAATTTTACAATATTTTCATAATTTTGAAACATATGCAGTTAAAAAATAACATTAAAAAATATATATAACTTATTTTTCAAAAAAATGTCTCCGAACGCAGTCGGATACCTTAACTTTGTTAAACAGCGTTTTCCTTATTCCAACAAAGCTTTAAAAAAACCCAGTACAATTTACATGTAATGTGTTCAAAGGTTTTTTTTTAAAGTGACATTTTTTATCACCTTCGATTGCATACATGGCACCGTAGTAAAATTCCAAAGTGAACCAAACCTCTAAAAGAATTATTCACTCAACGAGCACACAAGGTATAAACGTATTTATAACGA
This sequence comes from Araneus ventricosus, assembly GCA_013235015.1. Classification (NCBI taxonomy): domain Eukaryota; kingdom Metazoa; phylum Arthropoda; class Arachnida; order Araneae; family Araneidae; genus Araneus; species Araneus ventricosus. The sequence goes on from BGPR01027487.1 coordinate 9,083, forward strand.
AAACCATTTAGAAATGCAAACAAGTCTTTATAATATTTAGTTCTAACATTGAACTAACCAAAATAAATTGGAATAATAGACGATATTTTTACAATATGATGATAGGAAATCCAAGGGACCAGAGAAAAAAAATCAAAATTATAAACGTTTGAATTTGCTAAATTCCACTATATCATGGAAAAATCTGAAACACTCTATTGGAAATAATTCCATGTTGTTTACCCTACGCCATTATTATTGTGTTAATTTGTATCTCTAATTCATAGCATTAATACAGGAGTTCCGTTCTTCGCCTAGAGCCATTGCGGAAACTTTCATTTTAATTAATGGACACCATTACCTTGAAAAGAATGTTTGCCCCCAATTCTCCAAAACTGTAACACGCTATTTGTTTGGATATATATCCGAAACTTTCAAAGAATAATTCATTAGCAATTTAAACCTTGCGCAACGTGTTTACAAAAAGAACTTGTATTCATAGAAGCACACTTCTGTACCTTGATGTACGAAAGAAACTTAATTTAACTCCATGCGTAAAGGTATCAACTAATGGCACTATATTAATTTACAATGACTTTTTATCAGTACGCGATAGAACAATAGTTGGAAATACGCGATAAATATGATTAAGCAGAAATTCGTTTAGGCAAAAAGGACAGGGCATTGTTCTTTCTGCTAATAAAGCTACTTAAAATTCTTAAGACGTCGAAATCTTTTTGATTAATGTGAGAGCGAAGGTTTGTTGTTTTTAATAGATGAATACGTGATACTCATCTGTAAAGAAGGAAAATAAGGCTTCATTCATGAATTACTAACACAAAGGAGAGATAGGTTTGATGTATGTTACTTTAAGATACGATATCATACTTGTCTGCTACAACAGATGTTGAAAATGTGAAAATGACCTAAATAGCTGATTTTTTTTTATTTCTTTTATAGGAACAGAGCATAGTCGAACCTGGATACCTAGTAGTTCTATCAACGAAAGTCTCAGTTAGCCGAGTTGTGCCAGAGGATCGTTGCATTTTTCATTTTTATTGGAAGTCAACGATTTTCAGAAAATGGTGTTAAATTGGTACTTTGGAGACCGATTTTCATGATGATGCGAAGGAACAAAATTTGTTATCGGAGGTAATATTTTGGTAACTCAGTTGTTTAGAAGGGAAAAATATCAACAAAAAGAAAACACGTTCCATTCTAAGCACTTCAATAGTAATGTGAATATATTCCATGCATTATTAAAAAAAAATGGTATGTAAATGTGCTGAAAGTTTTGTGTTGTAGGTGTATCGAGAGAAAATTTCTTTGAAAACACCTGTAAGGAATCTCTTGGGAAAATGCACTGCACAGCAAAAATAAGTGTAACATTCATAGTCCTCTTTATAAAAACTAATTACGTTGTACGCCATGTTTGAAGTCTGACGACAAATAAAAGAGTTCAGCAGTCGCGGTGGTTTGTTTTGGTGAGTATTTTTTACAATTTGAAATAAAAAACTTGGAAAACGCTATTGAAAAAAAAAATATCATGGAGCCTAAAATTTAAAATCATTTAACTGAGTTTTCTACCATCCGAGGCGATTACGTCCCAGATTCACCCTGATAAATCGTACCGTCTAACTATAGGGAATCATTTGGAATTCGTTCCTGATTATATATACATAAATATACTATTAGCACTTTGCGTGATGAAATTTGATCGAAAAATAATTTATAGTCATAATGTTTTATCTTTAGATACCATTTCAGAAAACCTGATCTTTCTACTTTTTGAACGATTTTACCTGTGAGTAGGTGAATCACAGCGACACCTCATGGAGGAATAGAGTTTTCTCCGGGAATTCTTGTTGTGGGCGCATTTTAATTTTAGCTATTCTTTTTCGATGTTGATATCCATTTTTTTAAATCGCGCTGGTACATTTAAATTGAAATTTGTGTAGTGCTTCATGTCATTTAGTTAAATAGCAAACATCCGTCCTGTCTTTCATCCCACCCCTATTTTGGTGAAATTAAAAGCCATCTGGCGATGCTCGAAAGTGAGGGTTTCATAACAGATAGTACTGAGTGAACCAGCGGGAGTAAGTTCTCCCTAAACTTCGTATACTTCCCAAAGGTGCTGCTTCTCCTTCCCTGGTGGCTAAAAAAAATTGAACCTACTGTTATCCAGAATCCAATGACTAGAAGGTTTTTTTCATTATAGTGACTGAAAAATACGCAATAGGTTTCACTCTTGCCGTCTCTAAGACCAAATCGATGTAATCGGCTCCTTTCGGGAGCACATTGCTTCCACGCATGCGCGTGGAGATAGCGGATTAGTTTCAATGGTAAATTATGTATGTTTGACGTGACAGTCAACCTTTGACGGATTTGGCCCAAAATTTTATACGGACTCCATACGATGAAAGTGTACCAAATTTTATCCATCTAGCTATTCAAGCAAGTTTTTGTTATAGCGTTCACATGACTTCGGTTATACAGACAGACTCTAAGTTGACGGATTTTGTCCAAAATTTGATAGAAAACCTACAACTATGTTTAAAGACCACATACCAAATTTCATCCTGTAGCTCATAGTTTTCGAGTTATCGTTCACAGACAGCAGTACTGTCATAATTCCAAAATTGTATGGACTCAGGGAGGTCTGAACGTGGAGATCCGTCAAAATCTCGAGTTCGAATCTTTTGACATTACAATACTTTCTCTTTAAACATTCTGCATACGAGAGAAAGTAAAAACGATCGTGATACTTAGTGAGAGAGGGAAATTGTTCCATTCTGGGCAAATTTAGCGTAAGACTGTGTATGAGAAATGAGATTTTTTAGTCAGAGTTCAGGTTAATTTCTTTAAAAGTGAGAATATATAGAAAGTCAGCTTGGCTTTTTCTTTTTAGCTCATGTATATTTGAAGTTTGGTTTAATCCTGGTTTAGGAAAAGCCGTAGAATTTTCGGTCTACAGTTGCGTTATATCAGTTTTGTATACTCTTAAGCGTTATAACGGAAATTGAGAACCGCGAGTCAAAAATCATTACACTTACGCGAATTAGGGAGCGTCTCATCAACTGATTGTTCATATTTAACGAACCAGACACGTTAGTTTCCCCAAATATCCGATTCAATCTAACGATCCCAGAGTATCAAATGATGAAAATCTTCACCAAAAGGATGCAAAACGCATTGCTATTTCCGCCGATCTTAAGTGTCTGACCTTATTGAAATCTTTATTGATATACTTATATGCAGGGCTGGCCCGAATGTAAAAGCGGGGCCTGGTACAGTTGATTTGTGGCCTGAACTCATTTCGTAAAACAAAATATTTTATTGCATTAGGATTGTTCATGTATATTTGTAAGTTGAGTTGAGTTTCGCGATTTTGATTTTTTTCAATTACTGTTAATGATATTTGCCGTTTGTTGACATTTTCGGTTTTAAAAATTCTGCAAGTGGAGTTCAAACCTGTTTTCACAGTAATTTTCTTTCTTTTTTAAAATTTATCAGATCTCATGTGTGTTTCCTTCCGCATCTCTGTCTCTAGCCATATTCGGAATTAACTAAAAAATAATATTAAAAAATTAAGACTACCTCTTATGTAGTATGATTTAATAAATAAACAAATAATGAAATATATTATTTAGTAATTTCAATATATTATACTACATTTATATCTTCCCTTAAATAAGAATACGATGATTTCCAAATGTGCGATGTAATTATCATCCAGCAGCAACGCTATAACGAAACACATTGATTTTGTTTTTTCTTAATTTGTTTTTGCTATGACTTGAACCACCAACCTTTGCCTTTGATCGGTTGGCGTGAATGTGCAGTTACAACGTTGATGCACGTATATTAGATTAAATAAAAGAATGCATTTTTAATTTGTAAAATCTGGCTGCGCGGGGCCTTAGAAGTGCAACGAACGGTGCGGCCGCACCTGTTTGCACTGCCCTCCGGCTTCATACGTTTATATGAAATAGAACATTATCGAGCTGCGCACAAGATTGCATTTCTGTTTCTTACCGATAGAACCGACAAGCCGTCAACGCTTTTCTTTTAATTTGCTGCAGATGTGAAAGCTTTCCAATCTAAGAAATCATAAAGTTAACTACATCTATATTTATAAAAGGCAATGTTTGTCTGTGTGCGTGTGATGTCCAGACGAATCTATATCACTTACAGCCTTGAAATTTGGCACACAGGTAGTCTTAATGGTGACTCGACGCACCTCGAAGCCGGAATTTTAAAATTTAATCTAGAAAAGTTTTTATTTAATGTTTTGTGTTGTTTTGGGTGATTTTTCGCACTAATTTCTAAATAGAATGATTTTGAATAATTGTACGAAAAAAATAGACACACCATCGAAAAGAGCACGCGATTTCCGTTCTAATGAAGTTAGTTTTGAATTTTTAACGTAACTTAATGAATTTTGAGAATTTTTTAAAAAATAGTCAGTTTTGCCATCGAAGTTTTATTTTCGTTTTTAAATTTGCTGCATCCAACGTTCTAACAACACTATTTTTTTCAGCTTATAACTGCAACGGTTCTATCGGATTTAAAACAAGAACGGTTAAAATATCTTTTCCCGTTTTTTTTAATTATTTTTTTCCTGATCAGTTGAAAGATATTTTTTCCTCTAGCGAGGCTTCCTCCCGCGACACCTCTCCGGAACGTTGCGGGCGATTTCATTAGCTGACGGACAGGGTGACGTCATAACCTTCAATTGAATGATTTCGATTATTATTTTCGGATTCGATTTTATATTTTGCTTGCTGTATCATAATTATTTTCACGTTGCAATTTTTTAATATTGTTTCGGATTAACGTACTCTGTATTGCTTTTCTATTGACGTACTCTGTATTGCTTTTCTACAGTTGAAATGTCATTATCGCGAAGAAAAGTAAGCGGCAAAATCACTAATGTGTATCTTTTGTTTTGTCTTCAGAACTTTTTCACGTCATTGTGGGCGCTTTTTTTTAACATTTTATTGAAGTCCTGATTCCACGGGCAACGCCGTTTTGTTCATAATGTATCAGGATGCTCTAAATCACGGTCTCTTAAATTGTGTGCTTTGACTACATTTAGAATCCCTTTAAAAGTTGAACAAACATCCCGGATTGAAAAAGTGGCTCGGATTGCCTCGTTCTTACACTCCTTAGTAAATAGTCTGCTAATAATGAAAGCAAATAAATATACGTTTCTGTTAGCGCTCTACAAGCCAGACCTAGAGCTGTCTAATTCGGCACAAACATACTTTCGAGGGTGCGAATAAGCAACTCGAAATGAATTTTTCGAAATTGGATTTATTAAAAATTTGACAAGATTTTAGAATTTTTCCGAGAAACATTTTGACATTAATTTGGAATTTTTCCATGATAACTTCTGGTAAATATTGTCTCAACAATTTTTTTTTACACCGACTTCAATTTCAAAAAATTATTTTTAATTATAAATTTTGATTACTGTGCAATTTTTTCCCTAATTAAAATTTTTTGAATGAATTGCAACAATGCATTTCATTGTAGTAATGACATTTAAATTAATTTTGTTGTTTCCTTGAATCGCATTATCATTTCCATTTTTAATCTATTGTTAACAAAGTTTGCCAACTATCAACTGCATTAACTCCACAGCAGATTTTCATTCGTCCTTTACTCATTTTTTAGTTGCTATTGATTAACGATTTTAGTTTTGGCATTGCAACAATAATAGACTCACATTAGAACGCAAAATTGTGTGCTCTAAAATTTGGTCGCAAAATGAAAAGGCCGTTACTAAATCAACTAGTTTTGAAAATGGCGTTTAACGAGATTTAGGACATTTTTGTTTGCTGATGAAAGCAGATTCTAGAATTGTGTGTGCTTGGCAAATTACAGGGCACCTATGCCCTGTATTTCATGAACAAACTAAATCTACTCGGAATTTCCGCGCAGACCCGCCGAGAGAGGGGCGTTCAATCTTCTTAAATTCTAATATTCGCAAATACACAATTCTTATTATATATAAATTCAACAGTTTCGCTTATCTCTCAGTAAGGACTTGCATGCAACATTTTAGACATACTCCAATCGCAAGCAAAGCATATGTTTATTGACGTAAACATAGAAGGCGAGCACATGACACACACAGCACAAGACAAGCACAAAACAAATACAACAAGATATCATCAGAAAGATAATTATTATTATATTATTATTATTATGGCTATATTATTCACATGAACGCGGACAGACAGACAGACAGACTTCCCGTAGACGGATTTTGTCCAAAATTTGATAGAAACCTACAAATTATGTGTAAAGACCACATACCAAATTTCATCCCCGTAGCTCTAATAGTTTTCGAGTTATCGTGTTCACAGAGACACAGACAGACATAATTCTAAAATTGTATTTTTCGGATTCAGGGATGTCTAAAACGTGGAGATTCGTCAAAATCTCGAGTTCGAATATTTTGACGATTGCAATACTCTCTTTTTGTTATACTTCGTACACGAGAAAGTGGAAAACAGCTACATATCATCAGAGAGAGAGATAGAGTATAATATAATATAGAAACCTGGGAACAGCGCGCAGCGCCACAAGGTGACATTCGTGAGCTCTTGTTTCAACGCGGGGTGCAGGAGGGTCGAAATCCCCTGGACCCGCCGGTCCTGAATGAAGAAAAGGATCTTTTTTCTCTTTTTGAAGAGTATTTTATTTTTATCCATGACAAATGACTCCCAGCATTGTGGTGCTAGACAGAGACAAAAAGGGAAACAACCAATAAAAGACAGAGAAGCAGCAGTAAAGCACTGCTTTTCCCACTTTTTTCTCTCTGCTCTAAAAATACCGTTCCAACTCCATTTTAAGTTTTTTACTGTGAGGATCACGTTTCCATGGAAAAAAGTGGGTGTTGCCATTTGAAAATTCCGAAATTTTTTCACTGTAACCGTAACTGTGAGAGCTGGAATATTGTTTTGCACATCATTCTTCAGCGCATACCGTATAATACCTGCATTCAAAATTTTATTCCGGTCCCTATAACGGTACACTCTCTACGGAGGTCATGCATCGGCTAAGTTTTTTTAAATCACCCTGTATTTGCTATTCATATACTATATTATTATATTATAGTATACTATATTATTATACTATAGTATATTATTACTATTAATATACTATATAATATATATTATTTGCTATTAATATACTATAAGACTAGTGTGTTCTTCCTACAAGCTCTGTGTTTCTGAAATCTAGTAAATATTTCCTTTCTTTTTACTTTAGCTTCGAGTTCTTGGTACGTTTCGTTCACCTCACTTTTCAGTAGGCTTTCGGACTCACATAACTTTAACTTTTCTTTAATACTTCAGGATATTAAATTCTATAACTTTTCTTTCTGCATTTTATCCCTTATGTTTTTTTCCCGCCATTAGCAACATTACTTTCGTGTACCCCTAGCTGGCCCACCAGTGATACGCGTACCCCTGGGGATACGCGTATCACAGGTAGCAACCTCTGCACTATATGACTGAACACAAGCGCGCCATATTGCAAAAATATACGAGGAAGTTGAAATCTGATTTTTCCCTATTGTGATAAGTGCACTCGATACTTAACAACGGCCCGATAAAAAAGCGACAACTATCAAGAAATCAATTCGCCATTATTATTGTACGCCTCGGTATGAACATCTGTCAGCTATTCAATCTTACTCGGCCCTGGAAGACGCTCATGACCTTGACATCCCCGCAACAGGAAGAAACCGAATGAGGAAAAGGTAACCTAAAGAAACTGTTCGTGACGTGCGAGACAGATAACTGCTGATTGCTAGGAATGATTTTCTTCTCAGTATCAGTGGCGTAATCCCAGATTAGCCCTCTGAGTGGTTAGCTATTTTGATGTTCTAGCTTTAAAGTCTTAAAAACTTGCTTTTAAATTGAAAAATTGGTTCTTTTTTGCGTTCAATTAAGTCTCTGAAATCTTAAGAATATTTTATCCATGGTAGTTTAAGAAATTATGCACATAAACATGAATGATCTACTTTTGAAGTCAATATGAGAAAGGGAAAAATACGTATCAAACGCTGAAGGGCCGGAACGCTCTAACCTGAGTGACAAAAATCGCACTGTTTTTAGAAGGTTTTTACAATTTTTTCTTATTTATTTTTGGTAAGAAAAAAAAAGCAGTGGCGGAATGGCGTTCCGGTGCATTCTCGCCCCACTACACCCCTGCTCAGTGTCCAAGAAATGAGAAAAGTGTTCATCTTTAGATATAGAACGTAGAATATTTTGTGCAATTCGGGCTGTTCTTCCGTGAGAGGAAAACTGAAATTATTTGCTCCAGTCGACGCTCGTTATAACGATCCTCTGCGACCCACAGCAGAAGGTCTATATAAAGAGAGGTCGCTATAGTGGATATAATTTAAAAATGTACGCATGCACGCTCAGCAGTTCCTTAAAAATAGGCTATTTTTAAAGAGATTCCAACTAAATACTCAAATTATTTTTTTATCATTGGTATGAAAATTAAAATTTTACCATTTAAAAATATATTTCTAAAATACAGTTTAAAGTAGAAAATAAAGGAATTTTGGAAAAATACCGGGAAGAGTGTCCGCTGAATTCGGACGTTGTATTGGGATTAGACGACACTGGACGGTCGTTAGACCGGAAGTAAAATAACATCTCGAGCGCATAGGGAAATACAGTTGGGGATTTTATCACTGGTCGTTATAATGGAATGGTCTTTATAATGTCTGGTCGTTATAACGAGCGTCGACTGTATTAACATGTCTATCGTGTATATGGAATCTAGCGAAGTCTATTCGAGTGTTAATAATTTTTTTCCGCACGCATTTATTACACACATTTATTTCATATTTGTAAAGATAGAATTTTATAATCGATTTTTTACTTACTACCTGGCGTGTTAGAGCTCTGAAACGTTGTATTGTTATAGATGATAATACAATAGTATCTTATATTTTCAGAACTTAATTACGAATTAATTGATTAATTTAATTAAATTTTGATTCCTTAGATATGGCGTCACCCGGAATTATAAATTAAAGACTAAAATGTACAGAATAATTAAAATTAAAAAATTATACTTTTTAGAACACTAATAAAAATGCTTTTTAAAAAATATCTTAATCAATTTATTTAACTCGCGTGTTCCGTGTTTGCAGAGATAGAATTTTGTAACCGATTTCCACTCACTTCTTGATATAATAAAGTTCTGAAAATTTGCACAGTTGTGTGTTTCGAAAGACAACGCAATATTTTATTATTTTCAGAATTTAACCACCCTTTTTATTTTAATTAAACAATATTTCACAAAATAGGTGCCGACATCTAGTACTGAATTTGAGAAAATAAATTGATTACCAGATTGCATATTATTTATAAGAATAAATTATGAAATATATTAAAGAATAAAATGTCGGCAAAAAAAGATAAAAAACGCTTTCATTAGTGTAGCATAAAGAAGCATTATGAAATATATTAAAGTATGAAATGTCGGCAAAAAAAAGATAAAAACGCTTTCATTACTGTAGCATAAAGTAAAAAACTTTTTTTTCAAATAAAAAATATGGATTGAAATGGAATATGGATAAAACAGTATGATAAAATCGTAAAGAAATTAAGCCAGAATAAATAGCAGAATAGAGAAGGTTTCGAAATAGTCGATAAAAATTAAAATATATTATAAATGTGATTAAAACTTCAATAGGCTTAGAATGTTTCTACCAGCTTCTCAATTTTTTTACCCTTTTGTTTTGACGTCGATATTTTTAATAAAAAACACATTTTCTATTTTTCATTACACTAATAAAAGTGTCTTTAATCTTTTTATTTTTAGTGAATAACAAATAATCATTGCTGAATTTATTTTACACTCTTCACATTAGCAATTTTTAGTGGCTCTTCCATCCAAAACGACGGTATTTCTCAGGGACTGAAATACAGAGTTTTAATAAGTAAAACTCGCCTATTCAGAAGGCTCCGAACGAAACAAAATTTCACCAGAATGTAGTACAACTGATGCGCTATATGAGATAATATTTTCGTCAATAGATGGCGCTGTGTCATAATCTCAGGCGATTTTTGTAGATTTTTTTTAATGCTGAAGCAAAATTGCATAGTTCATTTGAGTTCTTTTTTAATTCAATTAAAAACGCTGTCGAAGTACACTTCTGAATTCAAAGTCTTTTTTCGTTCAGAATACCATTTTCTATCTTTACTTCTCTTTATTTCATTAAAACAAGAAAAAAATGTGCGAGTTCACTTTCCTGCATAAAAAAGGAAATTTCAAGAAAAAAATGTGCGAGTTCACTTTCCTGCATAAAAAAGGAAATTTGATCTTAAAAAGATTTTCAGTTCAGAACTGAATTTCGTCAGTCTATTTAATTAAAGTAAACAAACTCATTCAACTATTAAATTTTGTTTCATTATTAAAAAAAAGCCGCAAAAATCACCTCAGATATTGGCACAACGTCGCTATTGTTAATGAAAATTTAAACTTTTTTCATTTTCTTTCTTCTTTTTTTTTTCTTTCTTGGTTCTCATAGAACGCTTCACTTGCAATACATGCTAATGATATTTTGCTTCATTTGAAATCCTTGAACCGTCTCTATGGCCTTCACAACAAACAAACTTTAATTATAACAACCTTTTACACCTTCTTAAAAAAAGTGAAGTTAGCCTTCATTAAATAAAAATATTTATATTCAGTGCAAGATGTGCAAACTTTACATTTTAACAGTATTAAAAAATAGTAACATGTAATGCCTGTTCAATTTCACTGTGTTAAAAACCAATATTAATGTTCTCCCTCGACTTTCTCTTATATTTACAGTGGGTTGCCAATATAATGTGGACACTTTAAAATTTGAATATTTTTGGAATATCTCACGAAAATCTACATGAATTTCTTAGAATTTCGAACACGTAAAGATTAGGCTTGAACTCAGATTTCACAGTGAAGATTCGATCACTAGAATATTTAGGTACCAGACCAGAAAGTGATGAAGACAAAAAAAAAAAAAATCGATCCAACTCGTTTCAAAGAAAGCTGATAATGAGATGAAACTTTCATCAATTGTTATGTTTGATGTGCATTATATTTACATGCATTTTCGAAAACATAGCATACATATTCGGGAAAATATAAAGGTTTCTTTAAAAAATCCCAAATTTTTCCTTATGTGTTTTGCTTATAACTTGCAGAGTTTTAAACCAAATTGTATGGAACTTGACAATCCGTGACAATATGTTAGAGAAGCATTGTATTAAAATGTGAAGTAAAAATTTTGAATATTAAAGGAAATATGAATATTTTTAGTAAATGAATTTTTACTGCTCATGAAGAATAACATATATCGTAGACTTGATTAAAACAGATTTATTTTGAAGTTGCGATAAATCGTACTCATATATGAAACGGGGTTAACCCCGTTTCATATATGAGATAGCAATTTTAGTTTGCAGCAAGCTTGCCACAAATTTGTCATGACAAGAGTGCAAGTTTGCCACAAATTTGTCATGACAAGAGTGCAAGCTTGCAGTAAGCTTGCAGCAAGTTAACAAAAGCTCCGAAGTCACCATGAAACGAACTTGCAGCAAACTTGCCGTGCAC